>JALBCR010002441.1:135000-442693 GCA_030710515.1 Abscondita cerata | reverse complement strand
TTAGTATTAGGAATTTTTACTAGTATTATACGTTCCAGGTCTTCGATATCCTGTATTCTTAAATTGACTAGTTCGTCGCAACGACATGCCCCACTAACTCCGAATATTAATACGATCTAAGAAAATAGTATCTACTTTAGCGATTGAAAAAGTTATATTTGAAATTACCTTCATGGCCAAATATTCATTGTTTGGCGCATTTTGTAAAAAGTTATTAAAATGTTCTTTTGAGAAAACTTTTGCTTTTTGGTTGATACCCATCAGCTTGGCGCTTCAAGAAAGAAATTAATTTTGCGTAATTTTTTAAGTTTATGTCATGTTTAATATTTAATTGGCACTTTAGCATGGAATATTGTGCCCATAATGACGAACTTTTCATAGTTTCCGCCAAATGGGAAAAATACGCTAACATAACATTTTCTGTGTAATTGGTTATATTATTTTCTTGCGCCCATTTCAAAATTTATTGTAAGCAAAATCATATATTTTGCGCGATTTGTTGGGGATCAAATTTTCAACTAAGGCATCGGCGATTTGTTTTATTTTAGGTGGAGTTCCTTCAATTTGCGACATTTTTAAAAGTTTAAATTTTAAATGGCGTTTCTGCTTAAAAGTGCTAATACCTCTACCGGCAAACTAAGTTACTAATTGAGCGTAAAATAATAATATTATTGTACGCCGTAAAATAATGTAGTCGTTCTATATATTCAATGCGGTATAGTAAAATTCATATTTTAGCACGCTTGAAGAAAAATGATTTTTTTGGTCTAAACATTAAAAGAAATAGTTCTTTTGTTTTCACAACTATTATTTAGGTTGGTATGTCGGTTTTGTTATTATTATAACGTGACAGTGAAGTACCAACCCGATTCGTCCACAACAAAAAGTCACTATTACACTCTAAAATCTTAAAAATTTGAGAATAACACATGGAAACCAGGAATAAATGCTGGAAGAAAAAATAGTATATTTTATTGGAGTTAAAAAATATAATTGTTTCGCTTAATTTGCTGACTCGGTTAACGCCTCGCCAGCAAACTTTTAAGCTCAACAATTATATTGTTTAACTCCTAGTAAAATAATCTACTATTATTTGCGCCTTTAAATAATAATAGTTAAACAACCAACAATTCTTATGTTTGGAGGCATTCTTTCCGTGTACCTGCTTTGTTAATCCGATTATAGAACGGCTTATTGTTACCATTGATTATACCTTGTATACAAAAATAAACATTTTCTATTTCATTTAGGTGCTGTTTTCTCTGTGATAAAAACATAATTACATAAAGGTCCCAAATTGACAAAATCTAATATTCCCTAATACTTGTATGTTTACTTTATTACCTACAATGAACATTTAATGATATTCTGACACGCTGATAATTATTGGCAATTTCTATTAGCAAATTAATAGTTCATATTAAAAGAATATTTAAATGATAGAAGGTACCTTCAATTGTTAATGTCCCATTGGCATAGTAAAATACGGACTGCAGTAATGCTAAAGTAAAATTAATACGGCGTTTTTATAAAAACCGATAACCGGATGCGTTCTTAAATACTTAACGATATGTAATAATTGTGTAATTAGAGGACGGTAAACAAACAAAAATAATGCCAAATTAATTGCAAACTAATTGGCACATGCAGGATAAATAGAGAAACTAACTTATCTATAACTTTTCATTAATTTTGTGTAAGTGAGAGTGTTAGTGACTTTGTAGGACTATTATCTGTTCTTTAATTTTTTTCTGGCTGACAAACATGGCAAAAGCTAAATTACGTTTATCAAGGAGACAAGCAAATATAAAAGAAAAGGAAAAAATCGCTGCATTTCGGTAAGACAGGGTGATCTGCGTAGAGCGTGCATTAAAAGTTTTTGAACTTGCAGGTAAATCAAAACTTAAAATTTGGTACGCGGCCATAATCGATCACTTTTGTTGTACCTAAAATATTTTCAGACCTTCAGCTGTACAGGGTGTGCCAAAAGTTGCTATCAACTTTGTTATTTTAAATACAAACCTATAATTGCTTTTACATTGGTCGATTGTCCATATAATTTTGAGTTCATATAACCTAACGAGAAAATAACTTGGAGCTGTTACCCTGGCCAGCAAAACGGCCAGATTTTAACATTATCGAAAATGTTTGGGCTCGAATACTTGCTGTTATCCGAAGACAACAAGGGCCAAATTTTATACCAGTAAACCGTAATGCACTAATTGCAGCCATTGATACCGCATGGGAAACGATTAATATTAATTATATTGATACCTTGATAGCGTCAATGAGCAGACGCCTCCAAGAATGTATCAATAATAATGGAGGTCACACCCATTATTGATTTCTTATATTTATTTATATAGTAATACCTTTATTTAAAAAAAAAGTTTTCATTTAATTTTAAACTATAACTTGGTATCTTAATTATAATTATGTAATAAATTCTTGTCAAAAACTAAATATATACGTTGACAATAAGAATTGCCTTAGTTTTTATTTTCACTTTTTATATTAACTACAGAAAAAATGAAACGTCATAAAATATACATTTTGTAAGGACTAAATATTATGAATAGAGAGTTTAATGATTTTTTTTAATAACTTACAATAATTAGTAGGTTAGATTTATTTAAAATAAGTAATAATCAGTCAACCCAAATAACCATGTTTAGTTTTTGATTTAATTTAAAAGTTATTGCTTGTAGACGTTTTTAAATCAAAATTATTTCTAATTTTATTTTGTAAACATTTCCTAAACAAAATTTTGATTCGATAATTAATCGAGCTATGGTGTTTAATTAGCGATACCTTCAAATATATTCTTTAAAGAAAAAATTAAGTAAGCAACGTAAATTACCTATTTTCTAAAACGTGCTTAGTGTAATGATTCATTCTACAGTCCTTCTATAAGATAACCCCTGCTGAGACTACCTGCTGTTAGAATTGTAATGAGTTAAGCGTTGTGTCAAAAAATAGATTAGTCGATATGACCAAATTTAAAAGTATTGCATGTCCAGCTTATGAAAACTAAAGCAACAATTAAACTATTGAATAAATAAATGATGTGTGATATCTTTAAACAAAGTTTAATGTAAGAGAGGGCGCCTAATATGGATGTTCTTGTTACCTGAAGTAAATAAAAGAAACTTTGACTAACAGAAATAAGTAACTCATCAATTTAATATAATAAGCAGTTGTAAACAATTTAAATTAAAATTCCACAAGAATATCATCCTAATTAATTTATAACTATTGCGACGTTTTTATTTTACCCCCAACGAAATAAATTAACTGTAATTGAAATATGTCTCAATTTGTTATTTTTTTAACTTAATTTTTTTTTAAAAGTAAACTAAGTGCAGATATCCATATTTTTTTAAGAATTGCACTTAAAAATTAAGACTAGGTTAGTTTTGTTTTCAGAAATAAAACTCTCTTGTATTGCTTGAATTTTGATTCTCATTTTTAAGATACAATTTTGATAAAATTACAAGTAATGTGCGTTGGTTATAAGAACCTTTATAAGTAAATACGTGAGCAATTTACTTCAAGTAAGTACTTAATTGAAACATTGAATGAACGTAATTACTTCCAAAAGTGTCCACTACAACACGTTGACATCATTAATAACCTTTGTAAACCTCAAGAGATAGATATAAAATTATATTCGCAACAGCGGACCGAAAATTAATCATTCCAGTAATTCTGTGAAAACTTTTAAGTTCATATTAAAATTTTCAGTGATATATTAAATAACCTGATAACATTTTGTACTGTAAGACGCCGAGGCACAAAGTATACGTTAATAATGTAGTTATTACATAAAGTTTTGTTTCTGCATATTTTCTTTCCGGATTAATATTTTACATAATTTAAAAATATATTTGTCTTCTTACACAACTTCAGTTAGTCTGTGCAAGGACGTACATTATATCATATCCAAATTGCTTCAAAATGATGGTAAAACGACTGAAAAATATGGAAATAAAAATTTCAGCAAACCAAGCGCAAACATTAGTCACATTATCTGTTTATTTGACATGGTTGACTTAGTGGTACTACATTTGGGTGTAACCTAGTTCAATTCTTGACCAATGTAAAATTATTTTTCTACAAAATTATGCTTAACATTATTATTACTGCCATATTTTAAAAGAATGCTATGGAAGGGAATCCAGCATTGAAACAAAGTTGGTGCGATCAGTGGGTATTTTTAAAATTCTCGTTCTGGTTGCAGTTGCCATTAGACTAGATAGAAAAAGAAGAAAGGGGAAAATAGAAAAATTGTTATAGTAATAACTTGCTCATTAAATATAGGTAGTGCTTGGTACGGAAATGTATGCTTAATTACAAAATGAGTCTTATCAATTCTGATGTTTGGGATATTGGTCATTAAAAGATTCGAATATATTTGGGTAACGTAAAATGTAGTTTAAGAATATAGTCACGTATAAGTTGTCCGTCAGTTTAATTGTAATTCTAGTGTATCTGTCTTTGTTACGTTTTAACCTTAGACATGTATTTTGAAATATTTGCAATTTTTGAGACACTACACCATACTGGAAAGGCGTAGATTAATACCGGTCTTAGTATTGTTTTATACAATAGCAATTTATTTGTTATATTCAAAACACTTTTTGTGACATTAACGAATAATTTTGAATCTAAAACAACGCCAAATTGTGTGACGTCATTTTTAATTTTTATTTGTTATTATTGATTTTAAGAAACGTATATATTTTGTTATTAGCAATGTTTTTTAGAAAAAATATTGCTTCAGATTTATCAGCATTTAATTTAATTTTCCAAAGATCGTAGAATTTCTTTAAAATATTTAAGTGTATTTAAACTTTGTTTTGGTGCTACATTTGCACTAAACGAATGTGCATATACAGTTGTATCATCAGTGTGATTCATAAAAAGATGAGGACCTAACACTGAACCTTGAGGTACACCTGCCCGGATATCTTTTGGTAACGATTCAGAATTATTTACTGTTACATAAAAGTGATGAACTGTCAGATATGAATTTATAAGTTTAATAATATTGTAGGAAAATGTTTGTTTAATTTTAAGAATTAATTAATCAATCAATCTAAACAGTACCAAAAGCTTTTGGAATGCCTAATAGCGCACTCACTGTTAACATTAGTTTATTATAGTTCAATTTAATATCATTCACAATTCTCGTAAAAGTATTAAATAAACAAGTCGGCCTATAACTGATTGGCATTATTGGGTTTACATTAGCAACGTTCCAAGGTGTCGGAAAGTATGAATGTTTTATAATCCCATTAATTAAATAATTTAATTAATGTAAAGTTTTTCTTGATACATTTTTAAGTACATATTATGTATTGTATGTCATGTGGTCCTGGTGCTAATAAATTTCCAAAAGTTTTAATTATTTCATAGATTTGTTTAGGGATGTGATGTGTTTATGGAAGTAGTGTCGATATTATTGGGTACAGTGTCAAAAAATTATTTTACTGTTCGTATAATTTCGTGTTGATGAAAGATTATCTACTCCTGTATCATAAACTGAATAATATTTTTCAGCCATTAAATTAGAATTGTTTCTGTCAGTAGTAGCTGTGATAGAATTTTTTGTTGATGATTGAATTGATTCAAATTTCTGTTAAAGTTGTTTCGTCATTTTCCACAAAGAATTGTGATTTGGTTAGAGATTCTAATTTTTGATTCCATTTATTGTTCTTAAAGTAGTTAATTTCCAATCTAATTTGTCTAGTAAGTTTGTTCATTCTTTGTCTGTGTTTGTCTAGTCGAGTGTCCTGCCAAAGCGTACGTGTCCTATTTTTAATTAGTTCTAAAATTGTTTAAAATTTCGTCAGGTAAATTTGTTGTTACGTTGTTATTTCTTTTTTTGGAAATTAATTTTTTAATTGTTGTTTATATGTTTCTACATGATAACCTAAAGAATTTAATTGGGTATTTGTTTCAATAATGTAATGTTTTCATCAAATTTTTTCTAAAATTATTCCAATTAACATTATATTAATTGTAAAGAAATTTAGAGCAATCTTCTATCCTTGACCTTCTAACGAGAAAAGAAAACTTAATTCATGTACGTCATTAACGTCTGACATGATAGTAACATTTTTATTTAAAATTAAATCTATTGACAAAGCTGTAGCATTGTTTGACGGATAAAGAGTAGTTTGATTTGGAAATGAAATGAGATTCGAATTTGACATATTTCGAAATAAAGTATTGCCATTCTCATTACTTCTGTACAAACTGCAAGAATGTCTACAATTAAAATCTCCAATAACTAGTATTTTATTACCGGTATTTTCTCGATCAGTGAAATGATTTTCTGGTTTGTTATAAATTCCAATAAAACAAGTCACGTCTGTCAGTCTGAGTTCAATATTTTCAATGCTACAATTTTGATTACTATAGATTTTGACAAAAGATATTCCATTTCCATTATTGACAAGAGTAAGTACACCTTCCCACCTTTGTTCATCACTGTCGTTTCGTAAAACTTCGTAATTTATAAATTTAATTTTGTCATTTTCGTTTAAATGAGTTTCTGAAATTATGAATATGTGTAAGTTAATTCTTGTCAAAAATTCAATTACGTCACCTTGTTTAGAAATGATCCCATTAGCGTTCCAACTACCTATATTTAATTTAGACATCAAGTTCTAACAGAAATTAAAAACATATTTTAATTTTCCTACAACTGACTTGGCGTTTTGTAATTTAACTTTAACGTTTAAAATTTTTACCAATGACATTTTTTTAATGGGAATTAAATTATTAATGGCCGTTTGCACTAACATGACTTAAAGTAAGCATTGTTTAAAAACCATAGGAACTATTGTCATTTAAAGTTAAGTTTTTTTGATTATATACCTGAAGATTATTATTAGTAGTTTGTCAAGCTACATTTTTTAGTGGGAGTGCAGACTTAAGTACAGGGTAATAATATTGTTAATTGATTGTTGATAAGTGAACCTGATGAGTCGTCAAAGTTGGTATAGCAACAACTGTAACCTACCAACCAACACTGTTTACCCCCAATCACATAAAAACATGTAATTTTTTTAAAGAAAAAGTAATAACTGTAACCTACCAACCAACAACATTTACCCCCGATCACATGAAAACATGTAATTTTTTAAAGAAAATTTTTTTATAATAACCCATATCATACCAACTTTGACCACCCATCAGGTTCATTTATCGGTCAGTCCGGTCTCAAAATATAGCACCATTCGACTCAAAACAAAATTTTCAAAATTTCAGACCAATCAGTGTTGGGGCGGTTACTTCTCTTAAGCCGATTGCCGGAACGGGTTTACTAGAAATTTGGTTAACATTTCCTTTACTTTCCAAATATTGCACACTGTTCTGATGTGCTATACATATGGTTGCATTAGCGGGATAATCACCATCACAGTTTGCGCATTTTGATGCTGTTGATTTTTCCTTCCTACACTCATTTGTCAAATGATCTTCTGCACATTTCGGGTTTATTCTGCAGTGACTTGTAGAATGTCCCCATTCTTGACAGCGGTGACACTGAGTTATTCGTTTATTATTTTTATAGTTTTACCATTAAACTTTTCTATTGCAAATGTATTCAAAATTTTGATTGATTTATTTGAAAGATTTTTCCATGGAAACCAAAAATAACGTAGCTTTAGTTTTCACTCAATTGCAGTTTCAATTTTTAAATCTAGAATAATTTTTTCAGGAGTAATATCTTCCCCTTAATACATACGAATATTTTATTTTGGTGTTTGTCTGAATATGTATGATATTGTGTTTCTTCTTCATTTAGACGATTTAAAAGAATTTTGTAATCTTCAAATTTTTCTGTTTGAATAGTAATTCCTTCCTTCCCATATGTTATGTAACAATTTACAGACGTTTCATTTTTAATGCTTTCCACTAATTCCTTATGACTTTTTAGCACCACATGCAAAATTATCGACGGAGTTTTCAATAATTTTATCTTTACATCTGGTGTCTTTGCTGGTGGAACACATTGGGATTCGTTTACATCCGTATCTTGGAAATCACTGAATTTATTGTAGCTTTCAAAATTTGCTCTGGTTAAGGGTTTTTAAATAATGTGTTGTTCACTTTTTTTTGTCGGTAGTTTTTATAAAATTACTGCAATTTTATGGACAACAAATAAAAAATGTGTTAACGCAGCATGCATAGAATTTAGTTACAGGGTTTACATTTTAAATTTTGATTTTGTTATCACACCACAACAACACTATATGCACGCAGTCCTACCTGAACCTTCAATAAGTAAACAACAAAAATTCCTATTATTTCTAATTCTTAAGCGCGAGTGTTTGTTTATGAAAACACAATTACCGGCCGGTGACTTCACATACTACATCAATTAAAGTGAGTCCTTATTTTCCTTGGTCCTTCAATCGAACCGAATCAGCGACTGTGAGCGACACGCTCACAATGTAAACTAAACTTTTTATTCAAATTGAACTAAATAAGAATCGGTGCTTTCAACGTGCCATGCCCGTTGTTTTATAATAACTTACATTATTTTGAAATGATTAGTTGGGGTATAAAATTTGAAGATGTTGAGTGGCTACTATCAATGTATGAACTAGACTATATGGGACTTTAGCATTACAAAGTTGTAATTCAATTTTTAATTGTTCAAAAGTCTAATTATTATAATTTTATGCTTTTTACAGCCAACATTCAACATGGTTAAAATAAAAAAGTACCAAGTTACAAAACTTAAAAAAATCCCGAAAAGACTAAAATAATTAACCAGAATCACTAATAAAGGAAATTCTCGGTTTTTTGTGTCCTTTCATAATGTATGCGGTCACCTTATCCACGCACTGACCACGCGCGACGTTGCTTAACTTCGGTGATAGGGCGAGAACTGGTGCTTTCAATGTGGTATGGCCATTGTCGTATAATAAGGTGAAAAATGTAATAGTTGAGGTATAAAATTTGAAGATTTTAAGTGGGAGATGATAAGTCGTAGCAGTATATTTATTTTAGACTAGAAAATCTTACTGTAAGTAAGAACAAGCTGCTAGTGTTTACATAAAACTCTTGTCTTAAAATTGAGAGAGGATACATCATGAAGTTTGGCGACATACTTAATTAACACTGTATATAAAATTAGATCTTCATACATCCCTCACTTCCACTACTACATGTAGTAACTATTTGTCGTAAAATAAACTTGATTCGTTTACAAATTCTAACAATTATTTTAATTCTGCATGTATATAAGATTAATAGAATATTATTAAAGACAACTGTGTTACGATTTATAACAAAAGCGTTTTTTGTGTCAGCAATTCTAAACTTAATTTACGGAATATTGTACGAAATAAATAAAATAAGTAGGTATGCTAAAATAAACCAAACTGTTTGTCGTCCAACAATTTGTGAATACTCATGAAAAATTTACTTCTGTATTCATTGAAATTTCCAATTACGATCGATATTCATTTATTTACAAGTAAAGAATTTCGAATTCTATGCGACATTATTGCTTTGACACAAAATAATTTTTGAACTTCAAGTCCTATTGAATAGGGTCAAATGGTTTATAAAGTAAGGCGTTCTTCAACAAAATCTACCACTATCAATCATGTTATTTCAACAGGGGCATGTAGCAATCCGTCGATTACAAAAAAACTCCACATCCTCATTTATCCTACATTGACAATTTAATCCTTGCACTATTATCTTGCTATAAACTATCAAAAATCGATTAAAAATTGTAATATTTCACGTCTTAAAATCAATAAGAGAGAACACCAATTGAAATTATAGTTTGAAGTCCCCATGTTAAGATATAATTTCTACAACATTCTAATATAATCAATTACACTACTATGAGTAACGCTCATAGTTTAGTTTTATATGTAATAAATTAAAATGTAAAATGCCTAGTTTAAGTGAATAATATTATTTGCGCTTTAGTCGTAAGCGTATAGATTAATTTTAATACGTATTAGAAAGTGGAATTTAAAAAAATAATAACACGCCTAGAACATCCAGGTTAGGCATGATTTTATCCGGACATACAAATCGTATAATTAATGAATACAGTAAGAGTAGAAAAAGTCGAACCGTTGTACATAAAAAAAACATTCATTCTTTCTCGCTCTAAACTAATTTGTTTTTCCATCGTTTTACTTATATCATTTCTATGTCCGGATAAAGTTTTTGTTTTTCATGTATATTATCAAGAATTACTTACCACATGATGACACCTCATCATCTTCATAATCCGAAAAATTATCAGCATTAAAATCATCACAGTGAAACCATTTACTAGAATTAACAGCGCTTAATATCATCGTTTTCAATTTTCTTCGGGCGTTAAATTTTTTAAGCTCTTCTACAGTGTCATTAAGATGTATCCTCAATCCTTTATCTCTTTCCTGTACAAAACGACATTAACTTTCCATATTGCAGAGGCATTAATTACACTTACTCGTATCCACCGATGGCTTAAAACTTCTTGTATAGTAATTCTTTGAGAAGGGTCAACTGAAAGCATTTGCCTAATTAAATCTTTCGCGCTATCGCTAACAATTTCCCATTGAGGTGTATCTAACTGTAATATACTTAGGTAATAAAATTCTATTTAAGAAAAAAAAAGTATAGTTACATAAAGTTTTCCACGGCATATTGTATCGAGAAGTCTACGACCGGTGCCGTGAAAAGGAAGAGTTCCAGATAAAAGAAGGTGTAACATCACCCCTGCCGCCCATATATCTACAGCTTTTCCATATTGTCTTCGTTCTACAACTTCCGGGGCCATAAAATGTGGGCATCCTACACGTCCTGCAAAGATAATAGACCCAATTGTCACGGATAATTGATTTTAAAAATACCTCAAATATGTACATATTTATAAGCAGCGCACAAAAGAAAAAACGTATTGGAAATGGTTTTGGGAAAATTCATGCAATCGGGTTCTATAAAAACAACACAATATGATATCGACGGGCGGAGGCCATTTATTTTATCCTCGACGTCAATGAAGTGACACAAACGTAATGGTACTTTTGCACGAAGTGTTATGAGTTAAGTCGAGTGATTCTTTATTCAAATACTGCATAAAAAAATGTAAAATCATAATAATTTGATTTGAAATGCACATGATTTTTTTTTTCATAAATTAGATACATACTAAAAACTAATTTACTAAACAACGTTCTCATTACAAACAAAAAACAAATTGAAAATTTTATCTTTTTTATACTAGTAGTTAGAACTTTATTATCGAATTATGTGCAATAAAATTTCAATACAGTTTATAATGTAAGCTTATCACCGTATTTTACAACGGTAGAATGTATAAAAAATAAACATGCAATCCGTAACTCTTAAATTTGAAAAAAAAAAGTCACACCTTCAATTTCAAAATACAAATATGTACAAAGCATCGGATTAAAAATTGAAATAATGTTAGTGTACTGACATAATAAAATACAGTGTGGCCACATTATATGGGATTTTTATTAGAAACTTTATTCAAAATTTGACTTTGGAATGAATTTACGCATCCCTCAAGATGAAAATTGACCAAAAATGATGGTCACGTGATACCCATTATCTGTCAAATAGTAATTTTTTTTTCTAAACAGAATCAAGAAGTTCTCAATATCGAAAAAAGTTATTAGAAAAAGTTTGTCTAAATGCAATTTTTAGTTCATATGCAAATTTTAGATGCCTTTTAGTTTGTTGCTCATTTTTTGTACAGACCCAGGTCAAATTTAGTTTACTTTGCAAAACTGTTGCAATTTACAAAAAAGTCCAAAAAATCTATATTATATATGCGTACTCCACTGGTGCTAGAGTAAACACACTATCCTGCACTAGACCTCGAATTTTCCTTTATTTCGCATAAGTTAAATACTTTTCTAACCAATAGAAAGACCTCCTCTTACAATTTTAAAAAGCCTACATACCACTCCTATATCGTCTACTTAGCAATATCGATTGGGTTCCTTTAGATGAATGTGTAAGATGTTGATTATGCCTGTAAAATTGTTTATTCTATCATTTACTCTATATTTAATTGTGCTGTTCCAAAAAAACCTTTCTGCCCTGAACAAATTTTCCATATTAGTTTTCTCCCAATAATAATTTATAACTTAAAAGAGAAATAAAAGTACTTTAAGCTTTCGCGCGATTATCCACTGAACTCAAGTTTTCTAACCGATTTTAGGTATCTTCGATCACAATTTAAAAATGATATCAGAAAAGCTTATCAAGACTTTTTGACGAATGCCGAGTATTCTCTATATCACGTAATCACATTAATTTTTGAAAATATGTTAACCTTAAGAGATCTTCTGCTACTATACCCTCCGTAGTTAACTTCAATGGTTCACAAATTAGCGGGACAGCTAACGTAGTTTAGAGGTTTGCCGATTTCTTTTCTACAGTTTACCAAACCCTCTACTGAGTCACTGATGTTTACTCTAATTTATCTGATACCAACATACAATAATAACATATAAAAATATTTGTATAACTGCAAAACATTAAAGAAAATTGTCCTTTTTCGTCCTGACTATGTTCCGTATAGTTTTTGGTTTGCACTATAGACTTGTTAAATTACTCAAATCGTACTTATCTGAAAGATTTATGTACATTGAATATTGAGGTCACAAATTATCTCTCTTTCAACCTACGTCCGGTGTTCCTCACGGTTCCAATCTAGGGCCACTCTTATTTAATGTCTTCATAAATGAAATTGTAGAAGTAGTAGATGCAGAATCTCTTTTGTTTGCAGACGATTTGAAGATTTTTTTGTAAAGTTTCCTCTGATAAAGATTGCTTTCGTCTACAGAACAACTTAAATAAATTATCTATGTGGTGGAATCTCAATCTGCTAAAACTTAATATCGATAAATGCAGTCACGTCTTTCATCCTGTCCAATGAGAATATACACTACAAGGTGTACATCTTCAGCGAGCAACTACTGTTCGGGTTCTTACTGTTATATTGGACTCTAAGTGTACCTTCAATGACCATATATGTAACATCTTCGTGCTTAATTAAAAACTTTAGGTTTTACAATTCGAAACACCCGCGATTTTTTTAAGGGACGATGCATTCAAAATACTATTCAACACATTAGTTCGGTCAAAGTTAGAATATGCTTCAACAAAAACCGCATAATACTTATCATGTTAGAATGCTGGAAGCTGTGTAGCGAATATTTTTAAAGACAGAGTAACCGGCGTTTATCCCACAAGAGGTTATCCACATCTCTTAAAAGAGTTTTTGTTTATCTTTACAATTGCAAAGATAAGTAAGAATGATTGTTCACTTGTTTAAGAAAATCAATAGTCTAGTGCATGATCGCTATACTTTGTCTACCTTGTGCTTTAATGTTCCATCAAAGAATCAACAAAATCACCCAACTTGTTATATTATGAAATATAGTTCTAATGTATGTGTCACAGGCAAATGATGATTTCAGTCAATACCAGGCAAATATTTAGGTTAAACGGTGTTGGCTAGTAGATGTGATCGGGGATGAACGCCATTGGTTTGTAGGTTACAGTTATTACAATGTATGAAATGTGTCATGTTTACAACAGTCTGCATAAGAGTGTAGATATAGACTTCCATCATCAATCAATTACTAAAGCCATTCGTTTATCATTAACCCCGTATTTTTGATCAAATATTCTTAATTTTTGGTGAGCGCAGACAATTTTTGAACGTTTGAATTTTTTATTTTGGTTTTTCTGTTTGTGTAGCATTATATATATTTTTTGATATTTATACACGGTGTTAGGTAAACGTCCGGCAAAAATATGTTTGGTTATGGTGGTCAATAAATCGAACAAAAAACCTTAATAACATTTTTGGAAATTATCAAAACAAATTTTTATTTGTCCCCATCAATAAGTGCATCCTTTGTAAAAGTGGAACTAGTAAATATGTGATCACGTAACTATTTTGTTGGTCAATTTTTACCTTCATCGAAGTACAAATTGATGCCAATAGTCAAATTTGTAATAAAACCCTTAACAATAAAAACCCCATATGATGCGTACTTTACTGGTCACGATGAATAAACATGAAATTAATCATTCGAAACTAACAAATAAAATTAATTATCATTTAATTTACTACTAAATTAGAACATTTCTTTAACCATTTCACTTTATGTTTGAATTAAGACAACACGACATCAAAGCGACAAGTAAAATGATTCATCTATTTCCCCAAAGCTTTTATCAAATGTGGAAGTATTTTGTTCTTCTTTTAGAAAATGTGGGAAATGTACAATAAAATCTACCTTTCTCCCAAAACAAGGACCAAATTCTTCCACAATTGGTAATTAAAATGTTTAATTTTCCAGTTGAAGAAGAGGTATAGGAGAACGACTCAAAAACTTCGCCCTGACATGGAAGAAAATAAAACTCCCACATGGAAGATGAAACGTCGGCAAATTCAATCTTTTGAGTTATTTTCTTACTACCTCCACGAAAAAAAGGGTTATAATAATAATAATATTTACTTCCGAAAGGAAATACAAAACAAGATAATACATTCAAATAGTTTGCGCATATATTTTGGATGCTAACAAAGGAAAATTTTAGTTGGTACCTTGTGGAACTTCTGATGTAGGTTTAATATTAATAGATTTGAAACCATTGTGAGTAACATATTGCCAGCGGTTCGTTAAATAAATTTAAACAAAATTAAGAATAGAATTTGTAAACCCGTAAATATATAACTTATGTAAAATTACATCTTGATTAATACAAGCAAATGCTTTGCTAAAATCAGTGTAGATGAATGTTGATGAATAGTTTCAGAAATAAATTGGTTAAAAATAGTAAGGTTAGTTTTAGTAGAGCGGTTACGTAAAAATCTTTTGGTACTCATAGCCTAAGATTACTGATTTCCCGGTTATTCTCGATGCACGGAAGTTCCATTTCCCGCACCGCGGTGTTTTTTAGTTTCCGAGGGAATAGGGAAATTTTTGTTAGGTTGGTATAAGTTGACAACACAAAGCAAATTGTCAAGCAATCAGCGGGACAATGCTACTAACTCAAATTTCTTGTAAACACAAAAAAACTAAGCAGCTGTGCATTTATTTATTTATGAATTATTACTACAGTTACTCGTTACAAAAATAATATACTTAACTTTTTCTAGAAGAAATTTCCCGCATTCGCACTAATGCCCCACTCCCTACGGTCGTGTGGCAAACAAAGTGCTCATGCGAAAAATTTATCTTCCCGAACTCGTTAGGTAAATAACTAATGTTGATATGGCAAGAGAAATTGATCAAGAGAAGTATAAACGTGTGAATAAATTAATATTTCAAATACTTTAGCAAAATTGCACAAGGTTTCAATTACATTAGGATCTCCGTCTTTAAATAATTTACAAATAGAGAAAGTTTTCCATGTATCAGGAAATATTGACTCATTTAATGACATTAAATAGAATTTTAAGTGGTACACTGAAAACTGTTGCGCAATCTTTGATTAAAAAAGAAGAGATTTCATCATGACCGCGTGTAAATGAGATTTTTAACTTCTTTATAGCTTGATAAACTTCATCTTCTGAAAAATAAGGAATACAAACCTGGGCATATTGTAAAATTCGTTTAAAGGATTGAAATTGCAGGATTCATTAGGTAGATAAAATATTTACCAAATGCTTCAACTATATCTTGATAATAGATTGCACTTGGAATCCCAGATTTGTTTGTTTTACTTCTTATAAACGATCAAAAATGTTTGGGATCCTTCTTTAATGTCATTTCTGTATAGTTCTAACAGACCATTCGTATGCAAATATCATAACTGATATTAGAACAAACTTTGTCAACGTTTAGAAATAATTCGGGAAGTGAATTCTGATATATGTGCAATCATTTATATTAATTTGTCAATGAATGATGGTAGAAAACAAAAGAAAACTGTCTACTATAGTTAAAAATCTCATAATACATCATACAATAACCGATGCCAAGCTGACTTCAAATCGTAGCTGATTGAGGAAAAGCACATTTTCGGAGAAATAGAAGATACATTTTTTTAACCATTTTTAGTATGGTTAAAACAAACTTATCCTCTATGTTTCGTTGTTTTCCATCAGATATATACTGTGCCCAAAATAAAAATGAACAGCATGGGGATCTTAAAAACGGTAGAAGATACAAGGTTGCTCAAATTGTAAAAAAGTTGGACAATTTAGAGTGTTGAAAAAGTTTAATAATATTTTTCGTTTTTGAGATTTTACAAAAAAAATGAAATTTTTGGATTTTTATTTTTCGTATTTTTTGCGCTTATTTTAAAAAATATTAAAAATCTAAAAACACTTTTTCATTGACACTTTTAGAGCTTTAGAAAATAGTGCTTTCAAATTTTTAATCCAACATTTCATCTCGTAGAAACCATCAACAACTTAATTTTTTTATATGGCCGCATAAAAAAACACTTTGTATTTGGTAGTGTTTTTTATTAGAAATTGAACAATGTATCACACATAATTGTTTAGAAACTAATTTTGTAAGAAATAGTTTAAATTGCCCAACTTTTTGGCAATTTGAACAACCTTGTATCTTTTACCGTTTTCAAGATCCCCATGATGTTCATTCTTATCTTGGACACAGTGTGTAGTACTCTTCTCAAAGAAAAACTATAAAGAAAGAGATATTTAAAATTGATTGCGCATTCTCGATCTCTTTCTTTGAGAAAATTAACATGATAAATAACCAAATTTAACTCTTAACTATTGTTTTCAAGTTATCTATTAAAAATCGATTTTTGAAAATTTTCAAAAAGAATTTTTACGTAGGTACTTTTCGAGAACAACAAAGAATTTTTGTAGAACTACTTTTAAATTCCAGTTATGACAAAAACTTACTTTTTCCAATAGAGCTATGTTGGTATCAACAAGATTTTTTCTCATTTCAACAATATTTAATATGATGGGTCTAATTTCCAATCCCCCCCAACATAAATTGTTATTCCACTCTTGTTCTTCTATTATATATACTTAATTAGTTTTACAGCTAATATTACATTTCACAAAAACGAATTTGTTCATTGATGGCTTTTGCTGAAACTAATTCAAAATTTTTGCCTAATTATATAGCTTCCCGTCTAGGTCGTGTCTAAACCTATCTGAGAAGAGATATTACTAGAGCTTTTATTTAAATGTGGCTGATGCCATGCATTACAAAAAACAATTTTTTTATCTCAAAAAAATGACCAACACTAAATCGCATAAAAATAAGACATGGAAACCCTTTGTTGTTAAATAAAATCAATTGTCCAATTCATAATGTAATTGTAGAAATGAAAAAGAGACCCTAAGTATTTACTTTAGAAAATTGTCCATTGACAAAGTTTGAAGATAGCTTTTCAGACATTTAACAAATAAAGCTACAAATAGCTTAATAACTTCAAAGACACCGGAAGCCCTAAAAATGTTCTGACTATTACATTTTTTTTCGACATTTTCGTAAAAGGCAAACTTCATTATATGTTGTCACAAAATAAAATAAAATTTTGAAATATCGTCATTCTTAACTGTCTTATAATTAAATATAATGCAATTATGTAATAAATAATAAATTAATGATATAGCCCCGCGTTGAGACTAGCTATAAACATTGAGATGATTTAGGTAATATATAAATTTTATTGGATTTTTATTTAATTCGACAAACATCAGAATTTTTGGTCAATTAAAATTTTAATGTTTATTTTCTTTTACTTTATTTACTCAGCGCCCGTTAGTAATTTGAATTCAGTCTTGTCGGCTAGTTCATTTACTTAAAATTGTTTATTTCATTTAAATATTTGAATAAATTACCTTTAATGCTCCCTTGTCCTTGATACGAAACTCTGATAAGATGGTAGACATTCATTTTCATTACACACATTTAAATTCCTTACACAAATTTCACACCGTATAAGTTTTAAATAATTGCGTACAGAAATTAATGACGATCTCATCCCTTAGTTTTCGAGACGACAGCACAAAATTTTCCGCAAAAGTACCAAAATGTACGTTGAAGTTGTCACTGTGATGTGATCGTTTGTTAACGTTTTATAATTATAACCTTAACTACTAAAAACTAAAACTAATTACAACTAAAATTTTGTCATATGTACTTGGTAAGTGACTATTTGGATAATATGGTTGTTACTGCCACGATGAAACCGGTGGTCTTTCCACATAGATATGAACTCTATAGTTGCTTCCAAGTTTCTGGATTTCTCCGTGATGTTCAACTTGTAAATAACCACTGAATATAGTTCGTTCAAAATTGAATGGGCCCAAAATAATGTTTGACAGTAAATCTTCTTTATACCCAAGGTAATTAATTAACCTCGTTACTTTTATCATAGCACTTTGTTCTGAATTTCTTTTATTTTAGATTTACATTAACCACTCATACATTAAACCTAGTTTGGACTATAGGCACTTCTTCAGCTCACTCGACGATATAAAGCGAGTATTTATTTGTAAGATTTTAATTAAATTTTTAACCTTTATCACACTTTAACTAGGTGAATGAATTTACATTTTATATGTCCTCTCACTTTGTATTTTCTTCATAAATCGTTATCTAATCCATTTTCTATCTCATTTCATACATTTGTTTATGCCGAGTAACTTTAACTATACTGCTATTCTGCCTTCGTATTGATTAAGAAGCCTCTTGCGTCTTTTGTTCAACTGTATTTATAAGTTTCGTCACCGCACTTTTTTGATCTTCATAATCTTGTCACTAACGTTCGGCAAAATTTCGCGTAAATCACGCTCCACAGATACCCCCTCTATAGGTAGAATCCTCGTCCCTTTAATCTTTGTTACAGTTACCCTCCTCGAATTTAATTATAACCGAGATTAATTAACATTTAGTAGATTTGAGACCACCTCACTTAATAATCCATCCTGGTTTTTCGTATTTCTCGTATCCATCTTACCATTGCACCTTATCATATAACCTTGACTCACTTACCCTAATTTACACATTTAATGCCTAAATCAAATTATTTTCTATTTCTGGTGATGGGATCAAGTTTTTGGACCTCAATTGAGTTTTCATTTACCCTTAGCTTTAGTAGAGCATGAAAACATAATCATGAAAATAAAAATTAGTCCTAGAATCTCTCCGATTCACCATCCTAGCAAACTACAACTAAATATGACCATAAATCTGCATAGGACAATCAAGTTATACTTAGGCATAATTATTGAAACAAAAACGTCTTCCGGGATTGGACGGTGTCGAAAAGGTAACCGTAGTTGGCACCTTTTGTTTCAATAATGACTCCGGCTGTGGAATCCTTACATATACTTAGGGATTCTTATATCATAGCAATAAATTTACAAGAATGAGTTGACATGTCTAAGATTTTGATGATTTTCCTAGATCTTAAAATACTTTGCCAAGATAAACCAATCAGCCATTGCACAAGGTTCCGTCAACATACTAGAACTGTACAGATTCATTCTGATAATGTGGGCACTATTACTTATACCACAAATCAAGATTAAAATGTAACCATAGATTTAAATAAAATGCCTAGATTTAATTAATGACCACTTATCTATTTTTAATTGCGAAATACACAATAAAAATATAAAAATGCTAAAATTTAAAACAAATTCTTGTTAATTATTTGTTTGAATTAATTTAAGCGGTAATCAAAAAATAAATGAAGTGATGATCCATATTAATGTTCTTGAGAAAGAAAAGCAAAACCTAAAGTCGAATCGATAAAATTCTAAGATAATTTATTGTCAGAAGTCGAATAAAATTTATGACTAGCTTAGCGACTCATATAATATAGGAGTGTATCTGAAACAAAGATATTCTTAAAACTAAGATAAGTAGCAAAAACATGCTTACCTAATAGATTACGTTAACACACCAAAATTAAAATTTTTTCATTTTAAGTATTTCACGTTAGTTACTTACATGTTTTTGCATTCGTATCTTAGTACTTCAGAATTGAACAATATGTTGCTCGAGCTAGTGTCCATGTTAATTTGTTAATTAATTAGCTATTTATTACAAAAAGGACATATACATTCCGATGGAGTTCTATATATATTATTTTATCGCAGATGGTGGATGGAACAAACGCTCAAAGTCTCGATTGCATTAACGCTAGTTAAATCAATTGCTAGGTAACTGTCCTTCTGATTGGCTAACAAATTGTTAACGGCTCGTTACCAAATAATTACGATTTATGCTTTTACTATACCGACGGGTTACGACAAAATGATTTATATTTTTGCATTATAGGGTGAGAACAACAAATAAAAAAATTATTGGACAATAAAAGGTGTTGAACCACAGTCTTTTAAGTGATACAAACATTCGAATAAACCTTTTACTAAAATTATTATTAAATTATTAGTGTTAGAAAGTTACACAAGCTAAGGTGTGAAACAACACTGTGTATACAAACGTGATATAAAAAGAAAAGTGGCATTACATAGAATGAACACTCAGGTATCAGGCAACTGATGATCTTTTTGTTTATGAGGTTTTTATAACTAGTCATATATGTATTGGGTTTACTTGTTATTAAATAGACACGTGATATAGCAACTACGCCAGTTACCTGATCCTGATTGATAACCTGAGTGTAACAATTTGAACACTAGAAAAAAAGAATAAACCCTGCAGGTCCTATATTTCCATACCTATTGAATTATTGAATCTGTATCGTAAACAGCCGTTGAAAATGTTCTCTGAATTACGTACATTCATTAAATTGCAAAAATAGGTACAAAATTTTTGTAATTTTTAGAATCTAAAAATAAAAAGTTTTTAATTGACATTAAAAAGTCTACTTTCTTTTAGAAATAATTCAAACCAATAGAATATCGCAACATCAAATGTTTTGTCATTGAAGAATTAAAAAATTTGGCATTAAAAAATCCAGACAGAAAAACGAACTCATTTTTTTTTTAAACAAAAATTCTAAAAAAATAAAGCGCTTAAATAGATAAATATCATTATTACTTGATCAGTTCGTCAGCCACAATAAAAAGAATTAAAATAAGACGTACTGATAGTGTTTTCCACAAACATGCATAATCAAAGAACACAGACAAATTTTAAATTCAATAGCGGTTTTGGCAAACATGTGAATTTTTGACGTGATTTTTAAGTGGTAGTTTTAATATCACCATGAAAAGCGTCACTTACTCTGATAGAATAAGTAAATAAATAAATTACACTTCAATGACTTTGAATTTTGTGCGAAAAATTTAAACCCTACTCCATTTATGAAAGCTTCATTTTTATTCGCAAAAATTTGTTCTGACGTCGATAAAATATTGTATGAGACACGTGTGTGAAGGGCTTTTATGCACTCCTTGCGGTTAAAACACTCACCTACGACTCATGGCTTAAACTCCGCAACTCGTGTATAAAAGCTTTACTTCACACACTTGTATCATAAATAACTATTACATATAAATATGTAATGCACAATAAATTGTACAATGTTTAACAAAAAAACACAAATTAGAAAATGTATGATACTTAAAAATTTAGAAATATTTATATACGAAATCTTTTCATTCATATTAACTTTAGTAGATTAATTCTGTATTTATTCTAAACCTTATCTAAGTGGAATGGACCTTTGAAGAAGCACCCATGTGGAGGTGCAAAACGTTGCCCTCTCAAGAACTTGACACGTTTCATTAAATACAGTACCACGTTCCATAATAAAGCGTCAAGACATCTTAATTTTTTTCTGGCGTACATGTGGCTATAATATAGGAAATCTTTAAATTACTTGTTATTGTTATACAGCATAGTGAGAAACCTCACTGAATACAAGTTCTTGCAACTTTGTGTGTGCGCCTGGGATCTAGGCAAGTGAATTACAGAAAAAATTTTTCGATGGAGATTTTTGTTTAATATCCCCAACGTTCATGATAATACTTTTCATTCTTATTACTCTTTTTTTCAAAATTAAGTGCGTGCTATTGTGAAGGGCATAATTTGTACTATAAGATACCTTTCATCCTGGATGATTTCATAAAAAATTACGAGCAATAAATGGGAATGCTTTAATTCGAAAACTGTAAAGAAAATTCTTAAAGGTGGTAAATGACATCTGTTATGTTGTCAACATTAATTTAACCGGCAATAATAGTTTAGTTCGTTTTTCCGTTCGTAGAGTAGAACAAAAAGAGCAAAGTTTATCGTTAAGTGACTACCATGTTCTCCGAGTTTTAGTAAAATAAACAAACATACTTGAATTTCTAGAATCTCAAAAATTTTGTGACGATAAAAAAGGTTGTAAAAAGAAATTTTAGCTACCGTTTTATATTTTGCTCATTTTCTGAAATGGTTAACAATCATCAATTGAAAAAAAATCAAACGGGCAACCCATTAAAATAGCTTAAACGTAAGTTTAAATTGATAATTAGAAACCTTGATAAAGCTCGCACAGGTTTGGCTTTTTCATTTCATCCCTTCACCTGAAGGAATCCTTACCAAAATATTCCTCGGTAAAATTACTATCTATAAAATGCCTTTTTTACTTGACGGATTTTTCCAAAATGTAACTAAATTTCAAGTATGTATTAGAAAATGTGACCATCTAATTTAAACAAAATTCCAGATGCTATGAACTTCTTTGTCACCAAGACCATATCTCCTAGGTACTGTAAAGTAGAAAAGTTTTTTGGTTTCTTTTCTGACGATTCATTTATAATTGTCACAATGAGTACGTCAATCATTACTAAACAAAAGATACTTCTCTTTACAACAAATACACAAAAAGAGAAGTATTCAAAGATTATCTAACCAGTAATTTAAAAATTGAAGTATCCCTAAAGACAGAAGACGAAATAGACACGGTGGTTGAAAGATTAACGAATATCATACACCATGCAGCCTTTTACTCTACACCACATAGTGGTGATAACCTCGTCAGCATGAAAAACTATCCACTGCATATCAAAAATGAGCTGGTCGAACAAAGAAAAGCCAGAAATATGTGGCAATGAAGTAACCATCCAACAGATAAAAATAGATTAAGTAAGTTAACACGAGAATTAAAACAAGCAATACAGGATTGGAGAAATGAAACATTCGATGGTTATGTCAGAAATATTTCTCCCTACGAGCATGGTGAGTACACCTTGTGGAAGGCTACTAGCAGATTCAAATGCCCAAACAATCCTATTTCGTCACTGCGTAAAAACCACCGGTTCGTGGGCAAGATTAGATGATGAAAAAACTGAATTATTTGCGAATCACGTCTCGACTATATTTCAACCTCATCGTATGGCTGCTACAGCTGCAATAAAATACTAAATTACCTACAGGCTCCTTATTAACTAAGCCCACCCATTAAACCGTTCGCGCCCTCAGAAAAAAATGTGATAAAAAAATCCGAAAAATGGCAAAGCAGCCGGATATGATTTCAGAACCACGTGAAAGAACTGCCCCAGAAGGCAATAATGGCTCTCACTCAATATGTAATGTAGTCATAAGAATTCAATATTTTCCTATATATTGGAAGTTTGGTCAAATAATTGTTATTCCTAAACAAGGCAAAACTTCACATGAAACCACATCATACAGACCAATAAGTATATTACTTGTTCTTTTTAAAGAATTAGAGAAATTAATACTGAAAAGAATACCACCAATAATTAAAAAAACAACTAATTCCCCAACATCAGTTCGGGTTCAGACAGCAACATTCCACCATAGATTCATACATCCATATTACCATCTCATTAAATCCTACTTAAGTAAAAAATACTATCAAATCAAACATTCAGAAAGCCTGTCTAACCTTCATATTATTGTATCCCCCAGGGCAGCGTCATAGGATCTGTGCTGTATTTACTCTTTACAGCTGACCTTCCTCAACAAGAACAAGTTGTTACTGTCACGTATGCGGATGATACTGCCTTATTAGTATCTCACACCGATTATCTACAAGCTTCGTCTGTACTTCAAAGTTACCTCAATAATTTGCAAGAATGGTTACATAAATGGTGCATAAAAATAAATGCAACAACATTGACAGCCATAACCTTCACGACTAAACATGTTACCATGCATTGTAGAAAACAACAGTTCAAGTATAAAAGTTGTAGAAAATGCTGTTTACAACAACTTTTTGTCTGTAATTAATGAAACTGAAAATATTGTAATATAAAAATCACGTGATTACTACTGTATTATAAACTGCAATTTACCATTTTTTTGTTTCACCCTTGTCGTAGTACTAACACCAATTAAATCTAAACAATTTAAATAGGAAAAGAAAAGCACATATAAATAAATCATTTTTTCTTCTATTTTTATCATTAAAAACCCATTAAAAAAAATTTTTATCGCTGACATTGAATGGCAATACTCAAGTCTGCTTAACTGAACCCCTGAAGCGATCATATTTTACACGATGCCACCCCTCGAATTGAAATTTGATTTGATCTACAATAAAAAATAAATTTGTATTTCCATTTAGTTAACCTACCTCATCACAACATTTAAAAAAACAAAAATGAGAAATTACAATACTTTAGAATACATACCATACAAGTTTCGTTTTAGCAATAAAAAGTTACAGTTTTAGCTTCATTCCGCAGTTCCCGATTGATATAAAAATAAAGAGCGTTTTTTTTATCAATATGCAAATTGTAGATTACGATTACGCGTACAGCAAACAAAATATTTCATATCCGAGAACAAATCTAAAATCTTTCAGTTTAATTCCGAGAAATGTTTTATTCAAACAAGTAAAGTTATTTTATTCAAACCAAAATTAAATTTACATGCGTTCAATCAAACTCAATTAAACTTTTTAAAAAAAACCTGTTTACTTTAACAATGGGTTTCGTGATCATTCTACATCCAATTTCGAAAACTATCGGCCTTAAGATTTATTGAACTTTTATATAAACACTTCTTCGCAGATTTTGGTTTAAACCGTTTTGAAATGAGAAAATATGTCGTCAAGTACCTTAATAATTGAAGTAGTTCTGACATTTCCGATGCTATTCCGAGGGACCTGTGTAATTAATGAATTTGAGACGAACGATCCCGAGAGGGAAGCTGCAATTGATTTATCGTTCGAATAATAAAAACAAATCTTAAAATATAAATGTCATTTTAGTATATCCTACCAAAGATAAGTGGTAACGATCGTTGTTCAAGTAAAAAATTTAAAAATACATTATTGTTATTTTCTAAAAGTCATGTAAATTAAACCACATTATAATCGATAAACCACTTCAAATTTAAATCATTCAAGTTCTTTAAAATTGTAATATTCACAGATTCTTAAATAAATATTTATCAACACCAACAAAATTTTAATAATTTATAAAAAATATAAACTTCATAAATTTGAAGTTGTGAAATTTACTGGGTATAGACAATAAATACCATATTTACGATTATTTTAAACAATATCTATTATTTGCATTATGTTAGAATTAGATATTCGTATCTCTAAATTTCTAAATGATAAACGGTATTTAATTTGTAATTTTCAATACATCCAACCACCCCAACCAACATGTTAGAGAAAACACTGTATTTAAGGTTAGTTATGTTAAAAAAAATTATGAAAATTAAATAATTTATACAATATATGTTAATATTTGTGTAATAAGAATCAAGATTTTGACTGACCATATCCCATGTCTAAACATAGTTGTTGACATTATTTACTAGTCTTTATCGTATCATCATCTACTAAATTCACTTTATGTTAAACATTTATTGATAATTATTCAGTTTATAATATTACATATTGCAGTGATTGCAAGGTCATTTTAATGTATAATTGTAAAACTATATGTATTGTTTAGTATAAGATATATTTGTTTATTGTATGCTATGAAGATTAATCTATTTTTGTGCGTACGTGATGAAACGAAGTGAAAGCAGGCAAGAGACAGTTTAGAGCAGTGAACAATGAGTGTATAGTTAAGACGATGCGTAAAACTGTGAATATCAAAATTTCGTTGACTACCCTAGCACACCTTAAAAGATACAGAGTACTCCACTAAAAAAACATGTTTTTTGTCATCCCGTAAAAATGGGACATTTTGTATGTACCATTAAAAATAATTTTACGAAGTTTTAAAGCAATTATGTTTATAAAAACTTATATCTAACGGTCTAGCCGCTAGGAAAGAACAACGCATTAATGTAGGATCCTGTATAATTCAAAGACAGCAATGTTTACACCACAAATTAATGTTAAGTATGCCTATATTACTTAATAGCACTTATTTTTAACATTTTTAAGCTGAAATGTATAACATTTCTGTTAAGCGCGTGCAATGTTTATTCTGCATAACATTCAGTTAACTTTTGAAGCTAAAAACTGGCTATTAAACACAACCTACGGTTATTGCGCTTAAATTTATGTTGTAGTGTGTTTTCTTTATTAGGCGCATGTAATGTCCATCTAGCTTAAAATTTACATTATATAAATAAAACAAAAAAAAACTAGCATTTACAGAACATACATTACAAATACATAACAAAAACAACTAACATTAAAAAACTTACACTACAAAATGAAACATAAAAATTTAAGCGAACATTAATTTTATGTTAAAAATACAAAATTCACAATAAATGTTAAAAATGTCAAACATTCTGCTACATACACTTCTCAATTAATTTTAGAAACGAGGGTCTAACTTTTTCCGTTCCGTTTGGTAAACTAGTTGTTTAGCGTATCCCCATACAAAGAAATCCATTAAGATCAGATCTGGAGATCGAGAAGACAACAAAATCAGACCTACAAGACTTATCCACCTGTCCGTAAACTGTCTGTTTAACCATACAATGAACGTAAACCACCGATGATCCATATAATTGGAACCACAAATTAATTCAAATAACTTCTTCCAGTATGACAATCGTAAGAAGTATAGTCCTATAACATTGCCCCCGACAATTTCTCCCCATACATTTATGGGCCATTTAGTTGTACGGTAGTTTACAAAACCGTTTCTGTAAAAAGTGGCTTCCTCACAAAATAAAACATTATTTAAAAAATATTGTTTTCAACATTATTCCGAATATCTACTTTAAAGTAGTCCTCAGTTGGTAACAGTAAAAGATGTAGACACATTCGCATTTACAATAATAATTTACTAAAACATTCGAATGCTTCAAGTCAGGTTTAGTGGCGGACTATTTAAATCTTGTTTATGCAAGTATCTGGTTTATAAGTAAGCTTCCTCAAAAATTTTTTTTACTCTAATAGAGTCATTGTAGGTGAAGGTGGGATGTACAAACAACCCAGTTGGTTGTAATTGCCGACGTTTCGCGCACCTTAGTGTGGGTTTATCAAAGCTGTCTAGAAGAGCGAGTTGATAGTCACCTTAAAATTAAAATTCCTCAATAGATGATAATGTCAATTTAAAAAAACATTTATAAACATGTACTCTAATTAATAAATAACACGCACAACAACACAATTGAGTACAAACGATTAATGTTGCCTGGGTTATGTTTGCTACATTATAAGGTTTCCGGGGTATTGCATGTATAGCTGATGGAGTTCTTAATTTGATTCAGCGTTGCTGACGATACATGGTTCTTATAAGTACAATGTTTCGGCAAGGTCACAGTTGAAATCTTCAGATATTCTATATACTTCGCGTCAGTCGTGAAAGCACTTCCTCCTAGCTTCCTTTGCTAGTACATCTATTACTCCATTGCAGGCAATTCCTACTTATTGTTCGGTATAAGCATCGATACAAGTTTAAAAGACGTTTATTACTTCATATGTATTGAACTACAAGAGCTGCTAATTTCTACTATTTCCTACTATAATAATAATAATAATAATAATAATAATATTTATTGGTCTACAGGTACAAACCCAATTACAGAGCAAGAAACTAGAACTTACAATATTTCTTAGTTGTAGTGTAAAATTAAATAAATATTGTTAAAAAACCTAACTAAAATTATAAAATATTGTTTAATAGTGATTGTAAATTACAATTATTGATGTCACATGAATTACAACTATTATCAAAAATGGAACAAAGGTTATGTATATGGGTGACTTATGCAAAATGTTGGTGCGTGGAGTAACATAATAAAAGGCTTGATGAAAACGAGATGAATAACTAGGTAGATGAAAGTTAATTAATGACAGTAAGTGAGGAAAAATGCCTCTTTCGGAATAGACACCAGAACATTTAAACACTAGGAATTTGAGGAATTTTCTTTGAATATTTTCAATGCACTTTTTCTGGTATGAATAAGTAGAGAACCAAATGAGTGAGCAATACTCAAGCTTACTTCTTACCAACGAAAGGAATAACGTGATTAAAATATCAAAATTTGAAAATAATTTGGAATTACGTATGATAAAACCTAATGTAGAAGTAGCCGAATGGCATATCCTGTTGACATGTTCCGAAAACGTAAACTTAGAATCAAAGTAAACACCTAGATCTTTGATTAGAAATTTGGTGGTTAGTATACAATAATCATTAATAATTGGGGTTTTCTTACATGTATACGTTACAATTTGGCATTTGTTAATATTTAGAGACAAACAGGCGAACACCATGCCTGTACAATGTTTAGATTATGTTGGAAATAATTACAGTCGTTTACCTTAGAAATATGTACATATAATTTTAAATCGTTGGCAAAAAAAGTGTTTGTTGCATGATAAGATGTCTGCTAGGTCGTTGATAAAAATCAAAAATAGAAGACGGCCTAAGTTTGACCGTTGATTGAAATATTGGTAAAGATAGTCAACCGCTTGTATTTGCTTGTATCACGGATGCAATTCACATATGCATGTTGGGTTGCGTTTTGTTTACTTTTTTCACCTGTACTGAAGCGCTAAGTTATAATGTGTACGATTCTTGAAATAGAATAGTTCAATTTATTCCACCGTTGTAAAAATGGCGCAACATACAATCCGTAAAATTTACTTTTGTCAATACAATGTTGCAACGTTTTCAAATATTTAGTAAACGTATTAACTAGTAATTAAAAGTGACGAATTTTTCATTTATGAATAATACCATTGATGATACATATCTTGGATTTTAATGACAATGTTTTTTTTAATAATTTACTAAAATACATGCGAAGCGTTATTTGTTAAAACAGTTTGGTTTGGTCGGTGTTAGATAAATAAGAAACAATTATTTTACAAATTATGCTTGCACTTTATTTTTAACTTGCAAATAATAATGTTGACATTTGTTTGTCATTTAATAACTTCGTTAGGAATAAAGTAGAACATACTGGGAGAAATACCACTAGAGTTCAGAAACGCAAAATTATTGGTTTTTGTATCTACTTGTTTTTACGTGTTCAGTTGAAAAGGATTTTAAATAAAAATTGGTTTTCAAATTTTTCAATTCAAAAGGCAACAAGTTACCGTGTTTTTTAGGGAAAGTGGGTTCCACTAGACCTTCAAATTTAAATTCACTTGGTAATAAAACCTATTCCTATTACTTCTAAAAATAAAAGTACTAGATTTTAGCTTGAGGTGTGTTGTCTCCCGACGCGGTGCGGATAATACGTGTATAATACACTATTCTTTTCTGTGACGAAATAAATGACGATTTAATATTGAAAAATCATATTACAATAGAATTAGAAAATTATTGAGGGAAATTTGGTGTTAAAAATAGTACTCACTTTTTCCCGAGGGAAAAAAATAATTTACGAAAAGTGACACTTTGTTATCTGTTAGTAGAGATAAAAAGTTAGATTTTACTCTTTGAAACTGTATCAAAATATCATGGTTTCGAATTAAAATAGTTTAATTAAAGTAAAAATAGCTCATTAATTATAAACATTGTTTCAAAAATTACAATTCCAACTGATCTAAAATAATAGTAATAATTTACAAACAATTTACACATAAATAATAACGTACCTAATACAATGCTATACATAAAACATATCCAAACATTTACACTTATTTATGCAGATAATATTCTTATTTTACGGTGTGGTTTTGTGACATCACTGTAATTATAGCTATTAGAAATATGTTTATTAGCCTCCCACTTTAAGGTTCGATATAGTTTTATTTTAACCAACTGATCGATAATTAACAGTTTATGAGTGTCGCATTCTCTGAACCATGAATTCACACTGCTGTTGAGACATTTTTTATACGGAGTTTAATTTTTCCAATAAACCATAATCTGTTTTAAAAAGATGAAATTCTTCAGTAAAAAGTTTCAATAAAAAAACACAAATTTTGAGAATTCGGGTGATGGTCTGTGTAAGTATTTAATTCCATCAGATTTGCTGTAATCTTTATATAGAATTAATGATTCGTTCACATTGAAAACACTTGAGTCGTTAACTGTTAGCATTTCCTTACACGTATTACAATGTACTTTTTTATATATGTAGTGACTTAAATAACCCGCAACATACGACACTGAACAAGATTCTAAAGAACTATTAATTACGACATTGTCTTCATTGATTTTGTTCTCCAGACAGGTTCTAGACGATCTCTTTGTTTCATTATTTTCTACACTTTCATTTGTCCCAATTTTGTTATCCTCTTCCTCATAGTTAGTGTTAAATTGTTCATCTATACCATATAGTATCTCGTCGTTATCTTTTTCACAATTCCCTTGTTCTATTGGTATTTGCAAGCGAATGTGCATGTTATGTTGTAATGCAAGCCTAAATTCGCGGGCAGACGGTTGGGCATTATAACCTCCTCTAGCACGAATCATTGAAAAGCATTTTCTAGAGGATCTTGATTTATTCGTGACGTTAAAAAGTACAAAGTTCCTTCTCCCTTTAAGTCCTCCCACAGACTTAAAATTGAATTTATAGTCCATTGGAAACCTGCGATACAGTATATATTTTTTCTTTCTACACCGTTCTCATAAAACTTGATGGAATTGAAGTATTGTACAGAACGTTTCAACGTTTCGCATGGCATGTCTTTAAAAACTGAAAGACCACGCTTGTAGGGATTCGGATCATTTACTGAAAAACTATTTAAACAGTCAAAAATGTTGTTAATTGTTTTAAAAAAGATGCAGTATCTAACGCCGTATTACTTGTTAATTGACCCGTCATCACAGCACTGCTAATTGCTGCAGATACAGAATTGCTAAATACCTGAGCGGCGTATTTAACACGCATCTTTTGAAAATTTGATGGGTTAATATGTTTGTCCGTAATTTTTAACATGGATCTTGCTACACTGCTACACTGATCAATATAAAAAAGTGTTGACAAAATCGGTCCACTGAATTTTTTATTGTTGACGACTATTTCCAGTTTGCTGTTCATGACATTGTTTCTTAAGCTCAGGAAATACATACTTAAAAACCAATCTTGATTGTAATATTTTCATTGTAACAAATAAACAGATAATCATTAAGCTTTGCATAGATGCTTCTTTAATGCGTTTATCATATCTTAAAATATAAGTACACCTAAAGTTGATATTGAAACAAATGTATTATGAGGAGTCTTCCGGATTATCGTTTATGAGTCACATTCCTTATCGGCTTAGTCAGAAATTCTACAATTGCATACTTTTAGCAACACCTTTAGTAAATGAGTAGGCTTGTTATAATATTGTTTAGATGCAAACAGTTGAGTACGTTAGATTGTAATATAAGAAAATTCAACATTCGTTCCAACATAAAAAGGGATAGCGTTTCTATGTTAAAAATTTTAATTTCAATGACCAAAATTTAGAAATTTACTTGCGTAAGCCTAATAGATTTTAAAACATTTTCAACGGATAAACGATGTTAATGTAATAAATATATGAGTATGGAATTTTCAAAAGTATTTAAAGAAATTGTTTTTTTTGGGAGAACGTTTTTCAACGATTTCTTTACGAAATTAATACTTTTAAATCTGCAGGTTTTTTTTCATAATAATAAACTTTATTCACATGTGTATGTATACAATCTTTGTACATATATGTGTTTGTCATGATGGTATAACCATTGTTATAACCTTACGTAAGAAAGATACAAATAAATATTATTACATTGAACAATTAACAGACAATAGAAAAAAAATATATAACAAAGGACACACATTTAATTAGTACGTCGACAAAAATCAATAAATTCTTGTATATTGTAGAACGCATGTTTTTGTTTGTTTGTCAACATTGACTCAATGCACCAATATTTCAATCAACGGCATGATGCATTGGCAACAATGTCGTGCCTTAGCATAAACTATCAGCAAAATTACAGTTTTCTATTTCACATTTATCGGCAATACTGTTCTGTAAATTCTACAATACAATTGACGTATTTTCTTAGCACAAAGCGATACTACCGACCTCTGATGTTTAGAACAAATTTCGGGGTCGCATAATCCCGTAAGGGTGACTATCTTTACCAATATTTCAATCAACGGTTTGACCTTTGAGGAACTCCAGAAGTGGTGAGTATTGGACGAAATAAATAATTGTTAAATGTTATGTATTGATGGCGGTTGAAAAGATATGAGCGAAAGAATAACAATATGAAAACCAAAGTTCTCCATTTTTTCGATAAGGATGTCATGTGGAATATGGTCAAAAGCCTACTTGGCCTAAGACGTCAAGTTCTGATGTAACAAAGTCTGTGAAATAAACAAGATTGGTAATTGTAGATCGATTAAGCATAAAACCATGTTGATCAGAGGAAATATATTGACGAATACTTGGATAAATTATGTTATATAATACCATTTCGAAAACTTTGGCAAAAGTGTTTAAAATGCTAATAGGACGATAATTAGTGCAATCATTAAGATCACCACTCTTGCGGATAGGACAAATATTTGATTTTTTCCATATTTCAGGGAAGCAATTAGTTTTTATAGTGATGTTAAAAATAGCGCATAAGCGTTTATCCAAAATAAAAACACAATCCTTTACTAGGAACGAAGGTATCTGATCTGGTCCTGCAGTGTTTTTGTTATTTAGTTTTTTAATACATTTGATAACCTCTTCTTTGGTAACACTCTTAATCAATATATTTGGCATGTTATTACACTGTGCATGATGATTAGATGGATTAATTATGTTTAAAGAAAACACGCTACTGAAATAGTCCGCAAATGCATTTACAATAGATTGAGGATCAGAGTACACAATGGTACTATACTTTTGGCCTCTAGCACTGTAAAACATTTAATACAAGTGTCTATAAATAACAGGTAGCTTGATGTTTACACACAATATGGTAGCTAATTAGGTAAAATCATCAAAAAACACTGGACGATTAGGGTGATTTAAGAAGCAAACTTTGGGTACTACGAGGCTGGTTCAATAAATACACGTTCGAACGGTGGTACATGTAAGCGGTTTATTTACACTAAACAAAATTGCCATTACTACAAAGACATGCATCCCACTGCTTCACAAGACGCTGTATACCGGTGTGGTACCAGTCCATTGGCTGTTCGCGGAACCATTTCAAAACTGCCTGCTTGACTTGAGCGTCCGACTGGAATCGCTGTCCCTTAAGTGCCTTCTTCAATGGTCCGAAGATATGGAAGTCACAGGGTGAAAGATCCGGGCTGTAAGGGGTGCTCTAAAATCTCCCACCTCATCCGCTCCATCTGTAATTTGATGATGTTAGCTGTATGTGGCCTTGGCAAATCCGCTGTCGATTGTCGCCCATCTGTGAACTTCCGACACCATTCCACGACTGTGGTTTTTGAAGGACACTCTCCACCATAAACATTTTGCATTCTCCCATAAATCGGAACTGGAGTGTTGCCCTCAGCATGCAGAAACTGTATGACTGCTCGGTAATCGGTTTTGGACGCTCCAACTATAAGACCTGCCATAATGAAACGCGCACAACAACTGTCTCCTGTACGAATATCACGAGGGGTGTGTCACAATAGACAGCTATATAGCAGCCGCTGGCCTACGCAAATTTGTACGATTATAGCTCCACTAACAATCGTTTCACAGCGCTCGAACGTGTATTTATTGAACTAGCCTCGTATAATTAAGCCCGTGTAATAAACTACTTGTTACCTATAATTATTCTGCTTAAAATAAATCGTTATGTTTTATTTTAGCAAAAAGTAAATGCGTGTAAGTACTTTGGGAAGAGCGACATCTATTTTGTACATTTTGAACCGAAACACAAATGACGTTTAACCTTTTGTTACAATGGTCATTCCACAACTATATATATATATATATAAAACATTAATGGAATTATTTTAGTTTACGGGAGTAAAATGTGTATAACAGAGAAATGTGAGAAAGCATATGACTCTCCATAGTACATTTAAGGTGTAATGACGGGTAATTTTATGGAATTAAATCAGGTAAAGCAAACAAAATAACTAACCTCAATTTTAAATTATTTATTAGTAGATATCCTGACTGACTTTCTAACATCCCTAAAAGCCATTCCTGCTTAATGCTTGCGTTTCCATGTAACCATTCATTAAAAGAATATACTTGAACCATGTAGAATTTATTCATAATTATCAAAATTTACAATAAAAATAATTTTTGCATGTTATTACTTATTTTCTCTCTCCACTGTACAATTGTTGTAAATGTTTACGTTTATTGTACAATGTTCTAAATTTGAAAATAAACCAGGAATCAGCTGTTCTGACTGAATATTTGTATTTAGAGGATTAGTAACATTAACTTGTATTGTAGGTCTTTTAGAAGTTGATGGTACTTCGGTGATCATTTCTGAAACTTCCCTTTTCTTTTTAGGATTCTTCCACATAAGACTCGGCCACACTGCTACTTTTCCAACCGCCGTGTCTTTTCAACGATAGCAAATCACCACCTTGATTTACTAATAAGGTGGCCGAACTTCTGCGGAAACAATGGCCTGTAAATTCTTTAGGGTTTTCTAAATGTAAAAACTCTGCAATCTTTGAGGGAATTGAACCTATAGTATTAATGCCTACAGGTGAGCCCCAACATTTTCCCTTTTCATAACGCAGAAATAAACGATCATTGATTTTAGTTATTTTCATTCGTAGTGCCAAATACTTTTTAACGATCTTAACCCATTTTATATTTGATATAACAAAAGAACGACTAACATTTGTTTTCATTTTAGGAATCTGAATAAGCAGGATATCATCCTTGAATTCAATGTCACTAATAACCATTTTAAATAATTCGTCCCTTCTACAAGCTCCAGATAATCCAATTATTAAAACAACCTGAAGATAAGTATGTAACTGTAATCTTGGTGCAAATGACAAATTTTTTTGCAGAATATAGGAAAATGTAAGTACATACTTACTTTCATTAATAAGAAATTATCATCTTGGGCTTGGGTGATAAAGGAAGAGATATGATCTGCCTCCAAAACTTTACTTTTCTTTGGTTTATGAAGTGCGGCCTTTCTTTTCAAGAAAGATATCAGTCTCGCATATTTTGAAATGTCTAAATTATCGTAAAGAGAAATACATGATCGTAGCATCGAATAGATAGCCCATAACGATTTGGTTTTTTATCCACTAATTGTGTAAAATACGCAAGAAGAACATTTTCAGAGTAGACTTTTGCTTTATTTACGTTACACCAATTTTTGAAGACATTATACTGAGCTTCATACCGTACTTTTGATTTTTCTGGTAGTAATTGTTTAGTAGCCCCATCTGCTAATTGCTTTATTTCAGGGGTGTTGAGGTAAAACTAACATCACTATCGCTCATTTTGACTATCACAAAACAGTCACACAAATAAAAGCCCTCAAATTATTTTTAATTTGAATATGGGGATCAAAGCACACTATGTTTAAGCAAATCCAAGAATCAATTATTTTTTTTTAAATTTAGACTAAAATTTGTCGGCCAAAAAGCTTTATACAAAATCTCATGTGTTAAGTTCTTCTACAACGCTCCAACTAATAAGACACTCGCCCTTCAGGCTCGTGTCTTAAACAAAGTTGTCGTGCTTTAAATTTGAACATTTGAACTTACCGCATTCGAATCTAAATAGCTATTACACTATTAGGTATCCGGGATGTTCGTTTAATAGAATTAATGAATTTCGAGAAGCTTTTCGGGTTTCTTTTTAAGGAAGTTTCCACATCAATCAAATACTTCTTATAGGAATGAAAATTTTGAGCCTTTATTAATTTACGAAGATGTTTGTATTCCAGAAGATCATCGTTGGTTTTATATTTTTTATACCTATCTAGATATTTATATTTTAAACGAATATTGCTGACGATAGAAGCGTTAAACCATTTTGGATATAACGAACGATTGTTAGTGTAAATAGGAACAAATCTATCTAATAATAAGTATAAATAATCATAAATCCATGTACATGCCGTATTATCATCAGAAATATTACTTAGAAAAGCTTAATCGTTTTCGTGGAGAGCAGTATAAAGACTAATGTAATCGGCTTTATTGAAATTATAAAGTTTTTGTGATTTGTTAGTACGAAAAGCTGATGTTGATTTCGTATGGTAATGAATGAATATTGCAAGGGCAGGATGATGAACATCTTCAAAAACCATCGGTTCACAATCATGACTTACTACTTCACATTTAACTGTACTAATAACAAGATCTAAAAGTTTATGATTGATATTTAATATAGCATTATATTGATTTATATTAAGTAAAGTTATAAAATTATTTAATTGTCTAGATTTAAAATCGTTAATGTCTGGACCATTAAAGAACGGTACATTAAAATCACCTAGTAACAAAACATTCGATAACAAAAAAGTTTCCAATTCTAATAATTAAAAAAGAGTGTGAAATGCTTCTGTTGAAATCGAGGGCGGTATATACAAGACAACCACATAAAACAATCCAGATTGAAATTTACCTTTACAGCCAACAATGTCAATACTTATATTGGTTTTGATTAAATTAGATAGATCAATTTTCTCACATATTATGTTGTTTCTTATTGCTAACAAAACACCTCCACCCCAAGCTTGATTGCTAAGTTCATATTGACGATCGCATCTGTATATTTGGTAATTATCAGCAAAGATTTCCGAGTTTAGTATATTATTTATGAGTGCAGTTTCTACAATACATATTCACTATCAGAAGCAAAAGTAAATACATTTTGAATTTTAGATCGCAAACCGCGCACGTTTCAGAAAGTAACAATTAAAGTCGGAATTTTCTGGATTTTTATGAGCTCTATTTGTAATTAGGAGTTTTTTGAAGAAACGATATTTGGTACACCTATTATGTATCAACTAGTAATAATTGTTAGTGGCGAAAACTGATTATCATCTTTATATAATTTTAAAATAAATAATAACTTAAACACCACTTTAACCAGAAAATGTGGATAGTCGCTTAAAAAATAGTGTTCCTAACTACTTGGAAAGCAAAATATATATTCATGCTTAGAGGCATGGATAAAGTATTTTTCTACAGCCGTAAAAAATGTTTTTTAATCTCTATGCATTTGAAAAATAAAACATTAGTGGCAACGTGCGGGAATATTTCGCGCCCAAGAGCGCAAATTACTTCGCACACCAAAACACGATAACAGTATTTTTCAAAATACATCCAAATTGAATTAAAACAACAGTTTTATAAAACGAGAAGGAACGTCAATAAAATTATTTAGCAAACAAATATGATAATTACGAATATTTCCTTAGCACCATAGCTAGGAGGCAGATACTGTAGACTGATGTAACTAAACGGAAAGTGAGCTCAGCAGTTTTAACTAATGAGCAAATTTAAAAATTGTGAAAGTTTGGGACTAAGAGACGCCTCATGGCCGAAAACTGTCGATTGACTTTCTTTCCGGAAGAACCGGGCAATTTATTATATTGTAGTATGCAGTACAACCCAATATTTTCAAAAACTCAACAAGGAGGTAATCACTTCTTGAGTGATAGCAAATGGTTGTCCTCAAATATGGAATGACCAGACTTTTGTCCAATAAGCAAAATTAAAAAAAAGTTTAAAGTCAGATTTAACATAATTACAGGTTAACAACAGAGAAAACACCAAAAACAGTTGCGTCAAATTTCCAATAAATTTAACCGTGATCGGTTCATTATGATAAAATTAATGAATCTGATTGGTCGAGAAAATGTGAGTGGAATTTTCACTTATAATTGTACAAGAGGTTTGTATTTTGTCGAGTAAATTTGGGTTGTTTAATGAAAATCTGTAGTCTAGCAATTTGTCAAGAAAAACTGTTAATTATTAAAAATACGACACTAAGGGCCAGTTGTTGTATAAAACTCAGTTTAATTCAACCGAAGGTTAAATACAATTGTGTCTAAGACTTAACCATAGCAACGATTGTGTTTAACCTTCGGTTATCTTGAACCGAGTTTTATATAACTGGTGCGGATGCTAAATGACACATGAGAGTATTAATTTTTGATCGAAATCGACGGACGAGGTCAAAAATTCTCTCGAGCTTTTAGGTTGACAGTTTTTTTCGAATGAAACAGATTACAATTTAAACAACAGAAATTTACTCGTTAAAATACAAACCTGTAGTGTAATTCGGCAGAACTATTTAATGAATAAGAAAACTGCAACAGGTCAAACTATTTACTTTGGATTCATATAAATAATAATTTGAATACTCTGTTAGATTGAAAACTTTAAATACATGGAGACCGCGAAAATTGATTAAAACCACTAGTATCGCTATAAAAGTTGGATGTAACGTTTGCCGATGTCAGAGTGACAATCACACTGCGGTTTATGCGGTTTGTATACATGAATTGAATTGTCAATAAAAAATGGACGAAACACAACAGATGTGGCTTCCCCTTGAGGAGATTCTATAATTAATTGTCCATTGAAGAAAGAGTTCACTTTCGCTTCAGAAATGTTTGACATTAAAAAAAATTTTCAATTGTATACTTAATTTTAATTTGAGTAATACAAAGAAATAAAAATGTTTAAATGTTAAAAACGCTACCATTCTTTATAAATTTAAAATATCCCTACTAACTTGTAAAATCATGACTGGTCTGCTGTCAATTTAACGGTACTATCTTTGCTACTAGTCAGTTAAAATGACTTTTCAACGTCAAGTGACAGTTCCAATTAATTACGTTTATTCACAATTAGTTAGTAACATACAGGTTTTTGAACCGTGTAAAAGTTGGAAAGTGAGAGATTTCAAGGATACATTGCGAAAAGCTAAAAGCACGAGTGAGTAATGACTAACAGTCGGTACGAAAGTAGCCACTTTCCAACCTATCTCGGCGCCACTGTCGTATAAACTACACGTTTATAAAAATACTTCTGCTACAATTGCTGACATTTGACAGTTCAAAACTGATTTTATAGGTTACACTTACTACATGGAGTTTGATTTCATAATAATAAAGATATGGTATATACAAGTATTACACCATTTTGGACGAAAAAAAAGAACACCTCAAGAAATTATATGAAGTATGTATGAATTTTGCTCTTAATTTAATAAAAATACGCAAAAACCCAGTTTTTGCATATATAAGTGCCAAACTCGCCAAGCACAACTTTGAAATGCTTATTATGCTTATCAGTAGTAATTTGTTACAAAATCTAATTATGTTATTGATCATTATTAAGTAAGCTACAACTATTATTGAAAAGCCTAATCAACTTTTCAACTTCGTAAAAAAAGTACTGTTGTAAATGAATTATGAGCATATTATTTATACTATTTTGTGCAGGCATATTAAGAAAACGGCATTCATATTCTCCTCAAGTTCAACATGGAGTTACTCTTTTAATTCGGGTAATGGCATGTGGGGGTATGAGAAATGTTAACGACTAAGGCCATCTTCATACAGAGCTACTGAAAAGAAACTAAACAAGTTGGAACATCCTTCATTAAGAACAGGTTGTTTTTGATTGTTCATCTTGGAAAATTAAAATTTAAACTGCCTGGTGACCTAACATGTGTGTCTGCTTGTGACTAGTAACTAACTGATTTCTATGAATTACAAATTCGTACGATATCATTAGCTCCATGGGTGACGTCTTATTTAATTACATAGGAAGTGACTGGTTACTGATTCGTATTACTAATATGTTTAGTTTTAAATAAGTTGCAATTTTTTTAGGAAACTGCGCAATGGAGTTATGACCATAGGGTTGTTTTGTCAATTAGCCATATCTCATTTGCAAGAAGAATCGATCACCCTCAACATTATTACGTAGGTTAATGTAAAGTTTTAGAATTGCAAACCATTCAGTATCAATAACGACAAATGATCTCGATGGTAGGTTTTTGTATTTAGAATCATGATAATAGGTCTTTCTTCTTAAAGGTTTATATCTTCCGTTTTCATTTTGAACAGCTCATCACTTCTGCATGCACCTGAGATACCAATAACTAAAGCAGCCTAAAACATTGAAAATAATGAAAAAAGTCAAGAAATAAATACCTACGATTCATACTTTACATGGTAGAAATTCAAACGGTGCGTTTTTAAAAAAGTTCAATATTTTCCTTAGAAAATGTGCTTAATTTTTTAGGTTAAAATCCCAGGTTTTGTTTTTTTAAATATGCTATTAATATTCAAAATTTTGAGATATCAATATTCTCTTTCAAATTAATAGTACTTTTGAGCATTAAGTACTGAGGCCACATACAGGATGGTTTTTTAGTTTTAGCCATATCACCAAAATAGGCGAACAGAACACTTTCGGAAGTGTACTTTTGCATCTCCTTCTTAGAGCACCAGTCGCGGAAACCTTTATACGTTTTTTTTTCGTATCGTAATTTGCTTTTCTCTGGTAGAAGATGTAGTGTTAATTTTTACGTGGATTTCCGCAGTTCCGGGGAAGTACACCCAATTTCACTATCCGACATTTTTTTCAGTTGTATTAACTAAGCACACGCAAATTTTATATAATTTTTTTAACAATATAATTAAATGACAATCGTGCATCGTCTTCTAAATATTAGTATTTAGCCAAAATAAACGATAACATGATGATACATTTTATTAATTTTTAAATAGCTAATTGTGAATAAAAGAGCATACAAACCTCGGCAAAAGTTCCATTTCTGCTTCTCTCGAGATAAGAATGGAATACTTTCCGCCTCGGTATATAATGTACTATTTTCTACTACTAGCTGTGAAGTGGACAATTATTGCGTCTCCTAGCCAACTGAGAAGTTGAATTTCTCTATTAGTGGTTAATAATTTTTAGGTTAATAATGGACAATTTCAAATTTTTGAGAATCTAAGAATAGTTGTTTAACAAAAACGAGTGAAACATAATTTTGTATATCCAGGTGATTATCTTTAACTTATTTGCTGCTTAAAATTACCTAACACGATAAAATTATTTGAATAAAAAAATGCCATTAGTTTAAAATTCGCGCCCCCATCCCATAACCGCAAATACATAACCTGAATTTATTTATTTATTAAATATGATGGTAGAATCAGTTTTTCAGGTTTCCCAAAGGAGATTTAACCAGGCGAGTTAAGTTACATCAACAATTTTAAGTAAATTACAAACATTTTGTTGTAGGTATTTTGAATGGTTAACAGAATCTGGAAGGTCCGATCTGTTGCATAAAAATCTCGTCTCTAAAACCTTAATGAATATGTGGTGAACACTTGCCATTCCTAAATGAATTACAATTGTCAATTTCTGAAACCCAATATTCAAATGATGCAAGGTATATTGGCGAAGCAATAAATGAAATTTTTAAATGTTTCATACAAGTGTTTTTAGAATCGATATAATTAAATGCCCGTTAACATCTCTAGCTATACCAAAACTACTCAAGCTTGCAGCTCAAATACTCCTAGGTAAAGAAGGAACATTCGTAAATTGCAACGTGAAAAGAAAGCACTTCAATTGAAGTTAACATCTCTGAACGATTACTTCCCGAAAGCGGAAGTGGACTTAAAAATTAAACCACTAAGAAGCAGGAGATATACAGAGGAATACAAACAATTTTCACTAAAATTATATTTTACGAGCTGTTAATGTTAATTTAAAATGGCGAAGCAATAAATGCCCGTTAACATCTCTAGCTATACCAAAACTACTCAAGCTTGCAGCTCAAATACTCTTAGGTAAAGAAAATTACGGAGGAACATTCTTAAATTGCAACGTGAAAGAAAGCACTTCAATTGAAGTTAACATCTCCCGACGATTACTTCCCGAAAGCAGAGCACAAATTGTGACAGCCGAAGTGGACTTAAAAATAAACCACTTAGAAGCAGGAGATAAATAGAGAAATACAAACAATTTTCACTAAAATTATATTTTACGAGCCCCAAAATGTTAATTTTAAAGTAGGTTTTAAATTTTTGCCAGCTCAAACTGCTACGTGAACATGGTTAGAGTTATATATAAAAATTTAAACAACCCTTGGGCTACATCTTTACAAATACGATATGTAAAGGTGACAAATTGAAGTCGTTAGTATTAGACTGCATAGAAAAGCTATAATTACAATGGGTGCGAATGTTAGGGCAGTAGTAAAATTTTCTAAGCCTAATTAAAAGAATATATGTATCACCTGAAAAACCAAACCTTCTCGTAAACGATAAGAAAATCTATTATTTCTACGATGTCTCCTATTTATTGAAGTCGGTGCAAAATAACTTGATTAAATACGATATAATCTTTAATAACAAAAAGCATCTTGGAAAGACATTAAAAATTTCTACATGTCAGACAAATCTAAACCGCTGCGATTGGCTCCTAAATCAACTAATTTACATATCACTCCGAATAATTTTCAGAAAATGAAGGTGAAATATGTCACACAAGTGTTTAGTGAATCAGTTGCAGTTGGTTTATCAACGTATGTAGCTTTTAATGCTTTTTGATTTATTTGCATTCCTGTGCTACTTGATTTTTACAAGAAAAATGTTTATTTTTTATTTTTCGCTTAAATTTGGCTAGTAGTAGAAAAAATAGTATATACACCATGGTTGTGAAGTCCATTATTGCCTACGCACCTTACATGAACTGGTGCTAAGGCAATAATGACAGACTTCACCTTGGTGTATAATATACTATTACAATTTAGTAACAAATAATAGTAAATAACATTACTAGCAAGGTACGAGGATTTCTACTGACGAATAGAAGTTATAATTTAAGTCAGTAAAACCTGTTACCTTGTGTGTATGTTTTATATTCTACTTGTTTCTCATTTGTAAAAAAGTTAGATAAATTTAAACGATTACAAAAAGTTCTCAATAATTTGTCGTAAAAATCGTAAGCTATGAAAGCGTTACCATGAACATGTATGTTTATTTTTCTTTTCGTTTGTTTTGGCGATGGCGAAAGTGAATGTGCCAAAAGAAATTATTGAGGAAGCCAGCAGTATAGCCACAGAATAACAATACTTCGTTGCGCAGAAGTTCTAATTTTAAAATATCTCGAAAACTATCAGGGTTAGGGGTTGGTAATGCCAATACCGATTGAAAGGAGTTACCTGATTATAACAGGCTACAGAAATACAGAGTGTTCCATTCTAGTTAAGCAAGTTATTTAAGTTTTAAATCGTTAGCGTTATGCGGTAGTATTTAAAACACTCTGTACATCATAACATAATAATAAATATTACACAAGAGATGTTGAAAGCTCTTAGTAAGGTGGTGTACATACGAATATACATAATGCTACTAACTTGTAAACCTTTTATAAGTTCGTTGTCAGTTTTACGAGTTAGCGACTTGATAAAATAAACTTTCTTGATTAACATTGTGTTTTTCAAAATTGACGTTTACAAATTAGTAAGAAATAAAATAATTATTATTGCTTGTACACAAATAATGTTGGTTTGTAATCTTTACATCTATTTGTTTTCCAGTTATTATTGTCCAATACAATACAACTAGCAAATTTTACCCCTAACAGCATTACTCAAGTTTATCATACAAATTTTAACTGAATCTGTATATGGCTGGTTGACTACTTTGTGTAATTTCCGTCAGCATACGCTGTTGTCGATTACACGATTTTGTTCTCGTTTCTGACGTTTATGATCCTGAAAATTAATTAGCCTTCTTAATATCCAAATTTAAAATAAGCAACAAGTTGTCATAATATTTAAGTAATCTGACTAGCTATAGTGTTCATTTTTTTACTGAACAATTACTCTTCAAAAAAAGACACTGCTTAGAAAATGTTAACTAAGACAAACCACATTTATTTAATTTCAAAGAATAAGTAAAACGAATGAAAGGTTGAATCAAAATTGTATGTTACTAACATTAATTAAGCGAATAAGTTTCAGTACATAAATTCTTTGTACTCATCACAACAATTCACAAACAACAAAAATTGTTTCCACATTCTTATTTTTCAATCAATCCAACTTTAACATTTCAATGAAAATGTAAATTCGTTTTATGAACGAAATGGTTAACAATTCAGCTTCTCTAAAAAGAAATGAATAACTACGATATCACAGGGAATGATTGTCATACAAACTCAAAGTATTTACGATAATTTAATAAAATAAATTTCAAAAACAAACCAGTTTAAGATAAAACTGAGTTTCAGAACAATAATAGAAAAATGCCTTTGGGAATAAACAACGCTCTTTTCTCTTTCATGACGTCGCCCCAGCGACCACCAAAAAAATAAATGTTCATGTATGATACTCACTTTACACGTTCTCTGACAGTTATCATGATCCTTTATTTAAAAAAAAATATTTATCTTTCCATTTCGTCGCATTTTTGCTTAAAAAAGACCGAGTCAATATTTCTCACCTAACATTTGTAAAGAAGTAGGTAAATTCTTTGGCGTTCGACTTACGGGAGTTAGATCTCTCAAAAACCATCACGATATTACGATCGCGTAAACCTTTGACATATAAAAGAGTTAGTGTTTATCAATACACACACTTAAACGTATTTACGTACACTTCTATATAATTTAAGGGCCTACCTACATAAAAATGTAGCCGTAACCTTTGTTCCCTTTTTCAAAATATCCTAAAAGATATACATCTTAAAATCCTAAGTATAGACATTTTGGAGTTGATCTTATGAATATGCAAAAAGTTATTAAGAAACATGAAAATAAAACATGTACATTCAACACCTTGTACTTCTGAAACACTCCACATTGGAACAAGTTTGTACATACATCGTCATAATATTTTGATTTTTCCATCTCGGGTTTCGTCATGTTCCATTTCCAATTAATCACCCTGCGTTCAGAAAGTAAAATAAATTTAATTTCATATAATATTTGCATCACGGGTGTAAATGTATTGTAATATCTAAAACGCGGTTTATTTATAAGTAAAATTTGCACACGAGTGGAAATTAAAAAGAAAACTTATACTTAATTGATGTAATTCTCAAAAACATTTCATAACATTTAATCATAAGCAAAACATTATCAAACGCTGAATTATTTTCAAAATCTTAGTGAACTAGTCATTTGAAAATAAATAAATCAATTGCTTTTTATTACGATAAAATTGGTTATAAAAAACGCGTTGAATTTTTATGTTTAATAAATTTCAACCACGACATACTTCATAAAACTTCCGCTTTTCACCGTTTTACTTTTTCATTTGTTTTATATTATTTAAGCTGCCAACAATTCAACAATATATAATATCAATGTAATTCAGTAAATGCGTTTAATTTCAGAAAGCTGAAACAGCTTATAAACAAGTAAGTGATTTACATTTCTAATTTAATTACCTTCTATACAAAACAGTGTGTAAAATAAATAGAAGTTGTTTCATTATCTAATACCCTGTGTGTTAAACCAAAAACAGACACAACTTTGGTTTTTTAAATGATGCCGTATCTATAATTATTGGAATTTTTAGATTCCTCGTTTTTTTCTGTTTCCGCCCATGTAAAAGATTCAAAATGTCTATGTTTATAAAAAACAAAATAGCGACATAATATTACCTATAACGTTTGATGTTTAATTAATAGGAAGGAAGACAAGTCCTAAACAATAATTACAAAAAAATGGAAAATAAGGCAAACTTATAAAATAGGATTTGTAATCGCTAATATTAACTAATAAATTGCTCAATATTTCCATCATTTTATACAACACGCGCATTTAATCTGAGGTGTAGTTCTCAGTGTGTTGCGGTCGTTCTTCGTTTACCACGTCGTTTATACGAGGCTCTCTATGTTAAACTTTTACACTACAAAACAAATTGATCTTGCCAAAGCAATTATTTTGGTTTTCCATGCCCATAGTTATTCTGTTTTTTAAATCGATATTTCGAATACTTATAGATCTTAAAAGTTTTATAATCAATGGTTTTACAGCAAAACTTTCTTATGAAAAACCTATAAAATTTTATATGTGCGAAAAGGGAAAAAAGAAGAGTAAAAATTTCAAAATATATAGAAGGTGTGATTTACAAAAATCAATTTGTGCCCGTTTCCTGTTTAACCGGATATGAAAAGAAAGTATTTGAAAGTGCCATGCAATAGTAGGCATTATCACAATTAACAAACTATTTTAACATTTTTTTTGTAAATTGCAAGATAAAAGGTTGCTACATATATCCTATATCTATATTGTTCTCCTAGCGGCTCACCCGTTGGAGATAGACAAATAAAGTTTATACAATAGTTATTTGTGTATCAAGGCTGTAAAGTAGGTTCTTTTCGGCCGCTCTGATTGTTGATATCAGTCATATCAGAAAAGGGCGAAAAACCCATATACAACGTTTTTAGGCACTTACTCTAAAAGTAACGTACGAATGCTAAAAGAATGAAACAATTTGACATTGTCAAGAATTTGTATTCATTTTTTTTTTCAAATTATATTCTATTTTTGTTGATACGCAAAGTTGAATAGCACTAGAATGCCGACAATAATATATAGGGTGTTATTCTGATGCTTCAATAACATCTAATTTATGTTAGGATAAGACAACACTGAACCAACACCAAATATGAGTAGGAGTCGCTGTAGTTCTGGTTATAATATTTTGTAAATTACGTTCTATAAATAAATATAATTATAGGGATCAATGTTTTTATTTCACTGTCAACCAAAAGATAATGACATCTAAAAAATGTAGTGTTAAGTAAAACTAAATGAACTACAAAATAGTGAAATAAAATAGTGCCGTGTAAACACCGAAACTAAACTTAATGTATTAAACATTTTGTTAACTTCTTGACAATAGGCAAGCATCTAAATTAATTCTTTCAGTTATTCTTGCAAATTGTTTGGTTTGTCAATATAAACCTTTTACTTTAAATAACCCTGTAGAAAACAGTCAGGGCCGTTCATAAGTAGTTACCCCTTTTTCCAATCCAACTGTGATAAAATGTCTGACTAAACGATCTCAAACAATACGGGCATAATGGGGTTGATGAAAACAGATATTATTTGGCAATTCATCGCCGGAATCACTTGTGTGTCTAAACGTTCTAAATACATTTCTCCGTTTAATTGCCTTGTAAGAAGAAAGGTCACACTATTCTGTTGTTGTAAATACCGGCCCACACGTTAAATTTTTGAGGTAGTTGCGTATGTGCCCAATAAGGGTTACTTTGCGACCAGTAGCAACAGTTAGGTCAATTAACCGTACTGTTTAAACAAAACGTAGCCTCGTCTTAAAACTTCACATTTATTACAAATTGGCTTGCAAATATCCATAATCGTGTATTTTTTCTTTTACTTAACCAAAAATAGTCATTCATCCAACGAGCTCTTACAACTGCAGTCATTCGTTTTCCTATACCTCTGATCGGGTCATCGATCCGTTGTTGAAACAGTCTGCCTGATTCCTGAATCAGAGCAATTCTCACTTCATCTCTGTTTTGAACAGCGGGAATTTGTGCTCTAATCCTCCTCCCTAGCATGTTCCGCACATGCTGGATAGGATTCGTGGCGGCAGAATAAGTTGGTCAATTCAATGTTTGTATAAACATTTTATTTAAAATTGCGGTCTCCTTAGTGCTGATACAATCTTCCCTACCGTCGATTGAATTTACAGAGATACGGCTCTGTGAAGAGAACTTGGCCTTACTGGTTATCACCTTAATTTTGATGTTCTCGAGCAAATCCTAGTCGCGCTACAAGATGGCGTTTCTGAAGTCTTGGGGCTTTTATTGCTCAATTGACTTGACACCGTGTTCAAGTCTTCTCCTTACTGTGCACATATTTACGATGTTTGCATGAACATCTTGCAATATGTTTCTGGTTTGAACAGCGGTTTGACGAGTGTTTCTTAGTATTTGCAATACTATTAAGTGATCATCTGCCACCGTGGTTCAGCATTTTCTGCCTTGGCTCCTTCTTCTACATTGTCACCAACTTACACTACGATGGATGGTTGACTACAATTTACCAAACACCCAAACAACTTTTCTGTATGTTCGATTATTGCTACTGTTCTGGCAATATCAGTCGGTATTAAATCATCCATTATTCATTATCATTTAAAGAGACACCAAACTGCTGAAAAATCACAGAAAAAACACTAAACGGATTAATTGCCAAAAATATGTGTTTAACATTTCGGACGCAAGAAAAGCACGTTAAGTTCTAATAAGATACAATTCACACGTTTGACATTTTAACATTAAAAACTCTAGTTGTTGCTGAACGTATTCAAAGCAATCTGTATATAAGATCTAAAATAATATAATATTGCTATTATTACAACTAGGGCATTATAAATAAAATATTTCCCTAGGTGATAAATATTTTCATATTTCCCATGACCAGATATCTTTGTAGAAAATGCAAAAAATAATGAGAATTAATGTGACGCAAGATACGTTGCTAACTATGGTTTATAAATATCATTTTATTGACCTTTCTGTTCTCTTCAGCGAAAATTTTGAAAATTTCAATTTAACGTAAATACTAAAAATTACCATTGCAATGTTGAAATTATTATTAATGAATAAAGATTTTATATGATTTTTTGTTTAAATTAAAAATAAGGATTCTTCAGATTTAGGCGAAATATGAGAATATGACATACCGTTAACAAAGTGATAATCATAAAAAAAAATAAATTACATATAAAATCTGTTCCTTCAAATTTGCGGGTGTGTGTAGTATTTTAATATCATTTGTCTCGCATTTAAAATCTTTTGGGTCAATGTTTATCTTATCTTTCAACATTATCATTGTTTTTTTCACTCGTTTTTCACTGTCAAAATTTGTTGCTGTGTTAGTGCATGGATGTAAAGGTAGTTATTAGTTCTGATCAAGTTTCGATATTGTCCGATGTTAAGGTACATACTTTACTCTTGCGTAACATTTTTATTTTTGGACAAACACATGCAATTGAAAACATACTTAATACTTATATGTAATTATTATGATTATGATATATATGTAGATTTCCAATAAAAATAAAGCTGACCTTCAAGGTGATAAACAAGTGATGCACTTATATATTTATAGGGGTCAACCAACATTTGTTTAAAGGATTTTCTCGAAAATATAGTGAATTTCTTATTTTGAATTGAAGTATTGATTATTTACATTTACAATAAATGTTCTATTCAAATCGAACGTAAATTTAAGGTAATTAAAATTAGATAAGATTTCTAGAAACCGACCTGTAATTAATCTAAGAAAGAAATTAAATTTATTAATGAAATAATATTTTCGTTTAGATGGAATAAACTTCTTCCATTGGCAATATACAGCTTGTCCGTGTAGTACGCGAACTTTAAAAAGTAGATTGATTTTAAATTAGTTTTGACCATTCTTTTACGTTCCTTAGTGGCTACAATTTAAAAATATTTTTAATTATACAAGGTGTTCCACTTTCATTGCACTATCTACTTTGACATTTGAAATAGAAACATATTCTGAATCGAAGTTTAAACTATGGGGACTTTATGTATACTAGTCTTACTCAAAAAGAGATACTTTTCGAGATAAACACTTATTGGTTCAATATTGGCCTTCAAATATTTTACGTTTTTAGGTTATTATTTAAAATAACAAATTCAAATTTTATTCACACTTAGGGCGCTAACGACCATAACTGTCCATGGTTTAAAAGTTGACACCGGTTATAAGTACAGAGTATGAGAATCTAAAATGATAAATAACTTAATAAAATCAAATAAAATACCCTGTATATTTTCCCCCAGATCAATGGAGAAATAAATTCTGTACAACTTTGCTATACATATATGTCTTCCAAAAATCTATTGTTAGCCGTGAAACACGCTTTTTTTTATCAAAAATACAGATTCCATCAAAACAATTTTATTGACAACTCGAAATTATAAAATAGGTTGCTTATAACAAAATCGCTAGACCAATTATTCTAAATAGGCGAAAGAAATATCTGAATAACCTGAGAATGTCAAATTCAAGAAGAATTCCTAGTAAACATGTCAGCATTCAAAATCTCTGTTTGTGAGATATTGATTTTGTTGTAGTACGTGTTGAAGATGGAATTTGAATTTTCGTAGCACCTTATTTACTAGGGTCTTCAAAGCTCCAACGTTATCTGCTATTTGTCGTACTCCAATGGTAGGGTTCTCAACTGCTGATAACGATAACGACGTCAAGTTGCATGTCATCTTCAGTACAGGCATGTTTCCTAGTGTTCTTCTCGTAATTGGCATTTGCAGTTCTCTTGAATTTTTCCTTTAGTTTTTTCCATTTCACGGCTAACAGTTGATTTTTATAGTATACCAAAGTTGTAGAAAATTTATTTCCACATCGATCTGGGAAAAATATACATGTTCCATTTGATAGTAACAAGTTAATCATCATTTTCGATGTCAATTTTTAAACCATGGATAGTTATGGTCATTAGCGCCCTAAGTGTGAATAACATATGAATTTGTTATTTCAAATAATAACTTAAAAAACATAAAATTAAATAATTAATTAAGTGTTTAAAAATCGATATCTCAAATAAAGTCCCCATATTTTTTCACGTAGATTCAGAATAAAATATAAAAAATATGTTTCCATTTCAAATGTCAAAGTTGACAGGTGGTTCATAAAAGTGAGACACCCTGTATAATTAAAAATATTTTCAAATTGTAACCACCGAGGAATTTACAAAAATGCCCACAAAACTCATTTTTAATTATTTAAATGCAATATCAAAGGTCCGCGTACTTCACGAACAGATTTTACGTTAGAGAGTGGACAAAAACATCAGAAAATTGTAGTTATTTATACTTGCAACTAACGGATTGAATCAAAAACTTTAGCATACATAAACTAAGATAGTAAAAAATTGTATTTTATAAAACATTAAACTTACAAAAAAAAAACCTGGAATCGCCTTTGGAATCACTTGTTTTGTCACATATGAAATATATTAATTGTTTTCATATCTAGGTAGACAAACTTTGGACATATTATGGGCAGTTTATATGCATCGAGAATTCTTAAAGTTCTAGAATTTTCTTAGAGCTAGTACATTCTTTACATGTCAACGATTCGTACCGGTCTTCAGTAATTTTATGAATAGTTTCTGTAGCATTCATGCAAAGGGAGATATTCAATTCATATTACAAATAGTAATGTAGTCCATTAAATTAGATATTGCTCTAGACTGTATGTGTATGTATATCAAGAAACCATGATGAATATGTTAGATTATATTTGCATAATGCTCGTTTATCGCAAAATCATAAAAGTATTTACTTAGACATGTACTTGCATTGTACACAAACCATCTGAATTTACTAATAGTACCTACATTATTAAGCGGTTATTTGAATGAATAATGACCATAAACGCGAATATAATATTTATTCACTCCTTTTTCATAATTCACGATTCGAAATTATAGTCGTTATTACTAAGCAAAATATCTTGATATAAGAACCTAATTAAATAGTAGTAGAGATATAAAATTAAACTCGTAAATACTGACATTCCATCTATATTAACTTGAAAAAGGTCAGTATGTTTAATATATCAAAAACACATGCATTTTTGGCCAACAGTAAATGCGAGACAGTGATTACCACTTTTCACATCAACACGCAAGAAATTTAATTTTAAAAATAAAACTACAAACATCATATTAAAAAACTAAATTTAATAGAAACCTTCGTGAGATATTCAAATTGATAAAATACTTCAAACTTCACATAATAAAGTACGCCTTTCATATAGTTACCCATTTTATTCAACATAAAAGCTTTAGTTATTACTTTCAAGCGGAAATTTCTCAACACGCTCTACTTTATTAACTAAACCCACTTCTTGGTGTGGACGTCTTTAAGGAAGCCATTTTTTTATATATTTTATGTATGTTCATTTAAAGCAAAGCAAATTCTAAAAGCATAATTGATGTTTAATTTTCCAGAAAACATTTGTTTTTGTTCATCGCAAAAGAACTTTTGCTATTCTTTAATCATCATTGGACTTTATAATAACGTATAGTTTTTCTTCTCAACTTCTAACATCAAATTTGGTTATTATTCATAAAACCCAGTATTTAAAATTGTAAAATTATCAAACGTGCCAAACAATCATGCAAAAGATGTAATGAAAATTCTAATAAAATTAGTTCACGAAATAAAAATATTAGATCAGATGAGTTGACTTAGATTAATCAATAAGCTGTCTAACTAGGTGCTTGTAGATTTAAAAAAACGAGCAACTTGTAATTAGTCTTACCATTTTTATCGGTCCTCATATACTGACGTCCCATAGGACTGAGACTGATTCGAAAATGAGACACGAAGCACTCTGTAGGTCATCAACAGGTACAAGTTAATTAAAATTATAGACATCAAGTCTAGTATAATAATGTAACACACTACCACATGAAATGAATTTTAATTAGATTTAATACATTAAATTACCTACGTATTCTATAATCTTGTATGTAATTTTATAAATCAGGTACACGTTTATTTATCAGTTACATGAAATCATCAGCAACCATTTAAAATTATAACATTTTTTTGTGTTACAGCAAATGTTAAGACTAAAAGACGTGGAAAGTATATAATGAGCAGCAATGAACAAATAATTTTAACACATTCGATAAACGTAAATTTTTCTTGTTTTTATTAACCTAATATTTTAGTTAACTCGTACTGGGCAAAAACATAATATAAATGTTTTCTGCAAGTATCTTTACTATAATTTTTTTTTCGATCCCAATATATTTTACTTAAAGCTTAAACGTTTTCTGAAAACTTCAAAATCAATCTTTGACGACTTAGAGAAAACTGTATTTGGGTAATTTTGAAAAAAAAGTTTAAAAAGAAATTAAACCTATTTCTAATTCAAATTCTAATCGACTGTGACTGATGGTACTATAGAGGGTGTCCCAAACTGAGTAGGATTACATGGCTATCTTTGTTATTAATGGAGATACAATTTTGGTTATATGTCGGGAAAACTGCTAGCAGTATCTCGAAAACCGTAAAACTGGTTACGTTAATAAAAATCACAATAAATTTCCCTAGACGCAACAAGCAACTTTTGTCTGAGAAATTTTTTTGTAACTTGCACGGTTACGAATTTTTCGAAAACGTAGTTTTTCGTGTTTTCCCGGATATCTTCGGAAGTACTCGTAATTTTTCAGTTTTCTCTGCAGAATCTGATTCAGCATAATAAACTGTACATTATAGCCTATTTAACCACAATTGTATCTTCATTAATAACAAAGTTAGCCATGTAATCCCACTCAGTTTGGGACACCCTGTATAACTGCAGTTACAAAAGTGGATCACTTTGACACCCACTTTGATTATGAAAAACCTCACTTTATACGTCAAAATTAGAAAAAAAGTATATTATGAATCGTTCATGGTTATTGTTGTTCATCAATTTGTAATTAATTACGATTAAATTGGATCCCCATTAAATTATTTGAAATTTTTTCAAAAATCGTAAACCGGTTATTCAATGTCTAAAGTCCATTTTTGAAAGCGATTTTCAAATCAGATTAACTAATTAATCGACTTGTGACTAAACGTGATTTTTTTTAAATTTGCCCCAAGAAATAATGGAAGGATGGGATTGTGAGAAAAGCCAAAATGCAAAACTGAAACACAACTAAAAGTTACAACGTATAGCATACAAACAATGACAAATGCCAAACTAGTAGAATTAGAAAGAGAATTGAAAAAGATAAATTAAAAATCATACAAATATACGCACCGACCGTGTTGAATGAAGATGAAGAAATAGAAACTCTACAAGAGAAAAGATCAACAGCATTAAACAATAACAGCACACAATTTTCTACTGTAAGGGGAGACTTGGAGAAAAACTAAAAAGTAAATATATATAAAAAGAAAATGTAAACCTATGAACACATTCTTTAAGAAGAAGTCCTGGAAAAATAAACCTGGGAAAGTGCGGATGTGCCACGAAAAACGAAATCGAGTACATACTATTAATCGACATGTTCTTAAGGAAATATGAAACCGTAACGAATAATTTTACAAAGTACAAAGCTCGAAAGACTAAATTAATTAGTAAAAGAAAAACACACAAATAATACAAAATAATAGTAGAACAAGACGAAAAAATCAAAAACATAAATTTAGAAAGTGTAAATAAATTACTAACATGTACCCTGACCGATGAGGCTACAAACATAGAAAAAAGAAAAACAAAATATCACAAAAACGGTAAAAAGAAAAACAGCTATGGAATAGTAAAAAAAACAGAGAAACGAAACAAGAGCAAATTATACAAAAAGTTATAGACAAAAACAAAACAATAAAAAGGATAACAGAAAAATTCTACACCGACCAATATAATCCACAAAAGAGAAAAGATAAAAAGAAAAGTAATGAATACTAATTCAGAAATAATTTCCAACATAGATAGCAAGGAAGTAAGAAATGCCTTAAACAACATAAAAGGTATTCAAACATACCATTGAAAAACAACGGCATCGGTATAAACGAAATACGACTGAAGCACTCAGTATATACAGACAAAAATTCACCAAACATAATATATACAGACTTGCTAACACCTAAAGAGCAATGTTACGCATATAACAATGAAAAATAAAATAAGTAAAAGATGTTTAGCCACCTATTCGTGCCTCTTTAGTCGTCTTCTCTCATGAACAAGAATTGAGAGATTTAGATGGACAACTTAACTTACACAACTTAATTAAAAGAAACAAGTAGACTATTTAATCACTTGACATACTTTGCTAATCGAATCATGGTTGCACGAATAAATAAGCGAGATTAATAAACTGGCTTGCCCTTTAAGACGGTGTATATCTTAATTACTATCGTACCGATAACGAAGTGGTCTTTGGCTGCAAGAAAAATTTAAGAAGGTCACGCGACGTGAAGTTCGAATTTAAATTGATTTTGAATGACATACTAGACGGTATAAGCGGCCGCTTCGTTTTACACAAAAAGAATAACAGTGCATCTAAATTAAATGCATTTTTCAGTTATTACACAAAAAACAAGGCCTTGCACGCTAAGTTTAAATTCCGTCTCATTCAATGAATGTTAAATTGTCTTTTATACGTATAACAAAGAAAAAAGCAATATCCATCTTATCGTAACTAGTATCCAGTAGTGTGGTGGCCCCAAGAGAGATCAGGAAGATATAAAATCTTCGGATGGCAATACTGGCAATGTGAATCCGAAGATGAGTAAAATTCATTCCGTTAAACATTGATGTCGAAGTGACGCAAAGGTTTACGTTTCTCACAATTGGTGATAAGTTTCGGTACTGCACGAACCACCCTAAAACTGGGGCAAGAAAACCACAGTAAAATTCATTGGTGTGTTCCGCTCCAACGCCAATTTAAAAAGAAGTATCAAAACGTGTATTCTATGCAAAAAAAAAAAGAATGGTCACGTAAGTGATATCAACCTTGCCAACCCAATTACACAGTTAGAGTCGTACGAAAAATTTAATGTTTGGAGTAGGCACCTTAACTTACATGACTACATTTAAAGAACCTATATGTTGAAATATTAACGTTACATATTATCAATCACTCAAGTCAGCTAAAGTGGAAATGGGCAACAGTAGATATGATGACAACCGATGGAATTACATCATTCAACAATGGAGAGACCACAACCGTATGAAAAAAGTCGGCAACCAAAACAAATGGAGTTAGACTGAAGGAACCAATGTCCAATACTGGAATGAAACAATACAAGAAAGGGAATTGTTGACAGCTGTTACTGATGACAAATTTCTACAGCTAATTAACTCCTAACATAACAAAAGATCTGCAGAATTTGTTAAAAAACATTTCTTCATTTGTAGTTCCAGTAATTCACTTGTACAGTTTCTTTTCTAAAGCATGTTTCCCCAAATTGAGCGGAAGTTATCGTAATTTTTAAGAAAAATAATCGTATATAAAAATAATAGACTTACGATGTTTGGTTTGTACTCTTTCTAAACCGTTCAAAAAGTTTCCTGAACCCACAAACCAATACACATTTAGAGGTGGCGATAAATTCAGAGATGGCGTTAAGCCATTCTTTGTCAGGTATACAAAACACTTGTTATCGTTGTGCAAAGCAGGTTCATGAGCTTCTTCTAAACAGATTGAGTTTATCTTCATTATTTATATGGAGATTTCGGAATCTATACCAGATAGAAAATTGACAAAATGAAGAAAGATTTGCAGAATTAGTAACGGAACAAAATTGCAAGTTTTTTGTTTAATTTTAAAAATATTGAAGCGTACTGTATATCAGAAGATATTCAATTTTGGTCACTTCTTCAAACTGTTTTTTCTCTCTTGCTGCAAGAGATAGAAAAAAATGTTTGTTCTTAAGAAAACTTAAAAAACAACACTGGCAAAAACACGAACTTCGCATTTTAATTTAAGAAATCTAATTTTTAGAAGTCATTATTTAGAAAAACGAGTTGGATATTTGTCAACAACATGGGAAATACTTGATTTCATAATTTGTTACGGATTTGAAAATTTTTGACGGGCGGACGAACATAAAATTTCCTCTGCTTAACAATTCATGAAAACTATTCTTATCGATTACATTAAAAGTATTATCCATTAAAAAAAATAGAATTGCACAGACATATAATAGTTTATCCATTAACAATCGATTTTCATTTTGTAACGTTCTCTATAACAGAAACACGACTTTTAAAATGTATTTTTGTTTGCTACATATACTGAAATAAATTTTGAATGTAATCTCCTTCTTAAATTTATTTTGTCCTTTTAGAAAAATGTCATCATAGCAGTAAACCCAAAATTGAAGTTAACCAATGATTAAAAAACTGGCCATTAATAGGTCAATCAATTGGGAAAGAAAACCGGTTAAATGTAGATATTTTCACAGTTATTTCTAATATCAACATTGGACTATTTTAACAAAACGTAAATTTCTTGCGCCTTATACAATAAGAAGTACATCCATCAAGTTCTTGACGTGACTTTTAAAGTAATGGATGTTAGAAAGAAAGAACAATTTTGGAAAAAACTCGATGGCAATCCAAGAAAGCGAACGTCGAAACAAAATAATAATGATCGCATTTTTATTATTTAATCTAAAAAAATATTCGACACAAATAATACAAAGACTACTGGGCTACAGAATTTCTTGATAGTCTCTAAATTAAAAATAGTTTTTTTTTTATTTCGGTTTCTTAATAAGCTCCAAAAGGTCTGAAATAAATGTTTTTCAACAGGATGATTTTACTTTAGATATCTTTTTATTGTGCTTAATTTTCGAATCTCGTTTTCAATTAATTGCTTGAATGTGGTTGCTAAATCTTTTATAAAAAACAAAAAACATACAGGGTGGCACACCGAAAACCAAACAGATCGATTTTTGGAGCCATCTTACACTTTCAAAAAAAAACGCTTGGGCAAGTCAATTTTTGTTGGGAGGTGGACATCTTCCGAAGACAAACTTGACCCCGAAATATCAACAGAGTGACTCCGGTAGCCCCCAAGTTAAAAATCTTAAATGTCACGATGGATCGACAGGTACCTCATAGGAAAGCCCTTACAATTTTCTCTACAGCTAGATGCATCTTATTTCGGTCAGGGGAGCCAAAGTCCCCCACCGGCCTTATTTACAAAAATAAAAAATTCAGAAAATACTGCAATATGGTCAAGAATGCCAATTCCCCATCTCGAAAATCTTAATTTACAGGGCGGGTCAAGTGGCCCTCATATGAAAGGTATTGTAATTCTTTATTCAAAAAAATACATTTTATTCGAAAAGAGGGACCAAGGATCTTCTTTTTTTAGAAAACAACAGAAAATGTAAAAAAAATGCTGAACTAGTTGGTAAGGTCAACTCAAGTTTGAAGTGGACCTCTCGTATTGATGAAATTTCTCTGTAGGTCCTAACAGGGACCCCTTCTCTGAACAAAATGTATTTGGTTGAATAGAGAATTACAATACCTTTCATATGAGATGCCACTTGACCCGCCCTGTAAATTGAGATTTTCGAGATGGGAGCTGCCGGGGCACCCTGTTAATTTGTCAGGGTAAATTTGATTGTTAATGGATATCCAACATGAATTGACATTCTCGTCCATGTTGCAGTATTTTATGGCTATTTATTATTTTCGAAAATAGGGCTGTCGAGGGCCATTGGAGCCTCCTGACTGAAATAAGATGCATATAACTGTATAAATTGAAAGGGCTTTCATATGAGGTACCGGTCGACATGGGGACTGCTGCAGCCACCCTGTTGCTATTTCGGGGTCAACTTTGTCTTCGGAAGATGTCCCCCTCCAAACAAAAATTGACCTGTCCGGGGATTTTTTTGAAAGTGTAGGATAGCTTCAAAAAACGGTCTGTTTCGTTTTCGGTGGGCCACCGTGTATAATAAGCACACTATAGTGTTTGATATCCAGCACAATTTAACGGTAACTGTGGAATCACCAGATGTGTCAATTTATTCTAATAGCAACAATATTGTGGGTAGTTTGCAAATTTTCAAAATTTTCCTTTTGTACAGAATTACTTGATAGGCATACGGATACACAAGCTTCAGTTCAAACAAAAATCATTTTTTAATAACGAATCAACAATGTCCAGAAAAGAGTTTTGTATTTTATTGGAATTGATTAAAAACACTCTACGTAGTGGGCCTTCTTGAGGAGTAGAGAAACGGATGCTCAAGAAAAACGCGTTCATTCATTCCACCAACGTTTCCACCATACATGTGGCCTTTATCAAGGTATGTTTTATTGGAATTAACAATTAGTTAATGTACAAATACATAAAAAAAACAATTACTAGTTTAAAAATTATAAAAATTTTTAAAATTATCACAGATTGTTTTTTGTGAAAAATTGAGAAATTAAAGTTTGTGCTTTACTGCGAGAATAATGAATAATTGTAACACTTGGACAACAACGGCAGTAGAAGAAGATTAATTATGATCAATGTTATCTATTGTTGATGTTAAAAAAACATTGGAACACAATTTCGGGGAGTAAACACAATCTTCCGTATATTTGGTACACAATACACTTGTACCTGTGGTTAATATTTCTTAAATTATACAGGGTGTCCCACGACACAAATCAAAAATGTCCAATGAAGATACACCCAAAACGCTATCGTAACCCAGCTACAAGGATTTGTTTTAGATAAGCCCACTAACGCTAATTAAATTAATACGATTGATGCTCAACCTTCCACTAGTGTCCTAATTAACGTAGACTGTATGAGAGTATGGAGAATTTACACAATTTCGCTTTGTACCCGTACCACATCTTACTTGTACAAGCTTTAAAACCTGCCCACTACGCTTCAAGACTTGAATTTACTACCTGAGTATTGAGAAATTGAAGGATTTGTGGGATAATATTGTTTAGTGATGAAGCCTCATTCACCCGAAACGGCATCAATAACACCAATTGAAAATCCACGACAAACTCGGGAATCTCATTTTCGGTGAATGTTTGGTGTGGCATTATTAATGACCGTCTCATTGGTCCGTTTGTAAATTCAGAACGATTCATGGCCATTCGATATTTACGTTTCATTGAAAATGATCTTCCAATATTACTGGATGATGTTCCTCTTAATGTAAGACAACGAATCTACATTCAGCACAACGGCGCACCTCAAGACTTTGGTTTCTTTTCTTTTCTTAATCAATATTATACAACCCGGTGTATTGGAAGAGGTTCAGCAGTTTCTTGGGCAACAAGATTGTTGAAATACGTGTAATTTCATGTAAAGCAGAAACAGGCGGCAACGCTGCGTTTTGAAAAACGATCTAGTTAGGGTTCGGCGTTCGCCATAATATATTGATATGTAAAATGTGTCTTCTTGTTGAAGTAAATAGTTTTTGCTTGGGCTATTAAAATTGTTTTTTTTTTGTTTTAATTTTGTATTGAGACTTGCTTCCGCTGGCACCTGACAAAATTCAACAGGTTATGGGCTCCAGTTTCGCGTAAGTGAGTTTTAAATATGACAAACAATTCGCGTTAGTGATCCGACATCTCTCCTTACCAACCTGACAAAAACAACGGTTGTTGGCCGTCGCCATTAAGGACGTTGCAGTTGTTAGCTGTTGTCGAAAAGTTCCCGGTTGCTCGCCAGGTACAAACGTTTAATATGGATTTTGTCAAAGGAATAAAACCGCTGGCATCGGCCACCGATTGGCCACAATGGCGTGATAAGATTCTCGACATTCTCACGTATTACAATGCGGTTGATATCGTGGAAGGAAGATCGAAATGTCCGGATGCACCTACAGACAAATCAACCAAATCGGAAAAGGACATTTATGATTCGTGGCGCAAAGCAAGCGCTCAGGCAAAAATTATAATCTCGCAGTGCGTTTCTGAAGAATTACATTCGCGTATCACCGGCCGGCTGTCAGCCGCCGAAGCCTGGGACGTGCTTGTTAAGGAATTCGATGATAAGGCGGAGGACCAGCTATTCCGAGAATGCTTAAATTTTTTTAATACCGAGTGGGGCGAAAACGAAGACGCACCTACGGTTCTAGCAAAAATAAAAGGTCAGTATCGTGACTTTCGAGCTGGTTTAACAAATCGGAAAATTACCACAGTCGATCAGCTGTTGGAATTATTATTCGTTTCAAAAACGCTACACGTACTTCCCAAACGTTTCGAATCATTCAAGTCTTCTTATCTGTTATTAAACGCGTCGGCAGACAAGACACTTGATAATCTCGCATCTGTCCTCGTCACACACGAACGGAACGTCGCACCTGTGTTATCTAAGTCTTCATCGTCTAGTGAAGCATTTTATACGCGTCCGAATACGAAACACAGTGCTAAACGATATGATAAAAATGACGACAGTCCTGGTGTAAAAAAGTATACGAAGAAATCGAACGATGTAGCTTGCCGATACTGCAATACGAAAGGCCACTGGCTTAAAAAATGCACGAAGTGGATCGCCGACGGTAGACCTCCGTATCCTGCCCGAGCCGCCGAAAATTCGAAAAATCCACCTGCAGCAAACGTGTCAGAAGCTAAAAACAAAATGGCTCTTGTTGTCGAATGTGAGCAAATCAATGCAATTACATCGTCAGATAATTTTTGGTGGATAGACAACGGTTCCACAAAACATATTACGCCAAATCGCGAGTGGTTCTCAAAATACGAGGAACTTCCGTCTAATTATACAGTGAAAGGTGCCGGTAGCAGTTTAGCAGCCGTCGGTCGCGGCAGCATCGACGTTGTGAGTTACGTAAATGGCCAAGTGATCGAGTTCGAGCTGACAGACGTATGGTATGTACCTGGTGTCCATAAAAATCTCTTTTCGGTCGTAGCCGCTCATGACAAAGTTCCTGCTAGTCAATTTCATTCGGACCAGCATACGTGTAGTTTTGTAGTCGATAACAAAACTATGTTCACTGGCACCAGACAATCCAATGGTACCCTGTATAAAGCGTCGTTTGAAACCGTTCTGCCGGAGGCAGAAGCAAGCGTAAATTACGTCGAAGGCGACCGTGTTACCCAACTGTATCACGAAAGGTGGGGGCACATCGATAAAGCACGCGTACGTACAAAGCTCGCGAGCATGGGTATAAAAACAAAATCGAGTACCGAAGTTTGTGGTTCCTGTCAGTTCGGGAAAGCCCACCGCCAGCCGTTTGGAACGCGAATTCCCGCTAAATTACCAGGCGAGTTACTATCTGCGGATGTTTGCGGCCCCTTTGATCCCTCGTACAGTGGTCGCAAATATTTAATCGTTATCAAAGACCATTTCTCGCACTATCGATACTCATTTGTGGAAAAGTCAAAAAAATGCGTCCGTCCTGTCTCGTTGTATTCGTGAGGTGTTATCAAACGCGCGAGCCCTTGAACACAACGTAAAGGAATTTTGACAGACAACGGCGGTGAGTTCGACAACGAAGAAGTGCAAAGCGTGCTCCATGAGTTTGGTGTAACACCTCGTCTAACAGCACCGTATACTCCTGAGCAAAATGGTTCCGTCGAGCGCGAAAATCGATCGATCGTCGAAATGGCTCGAACGTTCATGTACGCGAATCCAGACGTAAAATTTCCGCAAGCGCTCTGGGCGGAGTTATGTATGACAGCAACATACATACTCAATCGACTCGGAAAGTCGAAAACCGATAAATCACCGTACGAGTCGTGGACTGGAAAAGAACCACGACTGAAGCACCTCCGAATCGTTAGTTCGAAGTGTTACGTACATGTTCCGGTCCAAAAACGTCGGAAAATGGATCCGAAAGCGATCGTCGGTTACCTCGTGGGTTATGACGGCGATGAACGATACCGAATATACGTACCTGCGAAAGGGGATGTCGTACTTTCTCGTGATGTTGTTTTCAGTGAGAAAATTCGAGACTGCGAAGACCAAATTCAACCTATCGCCGAAGATGCAGTTCAAGGTCAATCGAGCGACCACGACGACGAGGAACCTGGTAGCGCACCGGCCTCTCCTGCATCAAAAGCGTCGAATATTTCCGATAAAGAAACCGATTCTGAACCGGAAAACGTGCGTAATTTGCGATCTTCGAGCGAACGAAAACCACCTAAGAAATTCGACGACTACGTTACCCTAGTGGAAGTATATCTTGCCGAATTAGGCGTGTTACCGGCAAATTACGACGACGCGTTTAAAAGCCCGGAAAGCGCGCATTGGAAACTCGCCATGGACATCGAAATTGCTTCAATGCACGCCAACAACGCGTGGGTACTGGTAAATCGTCCTCAGGGAAAGCCAGTATTGCGTAATCGATGGGTATTCCGAGTCAAATTCAACGTTGACGGCTCCATCGATAAATATAGAGCAAGACTCGTCGTCAAAGGCTGCGCTCAACGTCCCGGCATCGATTATGACGAAACATATGCACCGGTTACTCGTCTGGACACCGTTCGATCGTTGTTAGCGATCGCAGCTGCCGAAAACATGCGAGTATGGCAGTTCGACGTCTCTACCGCCTTCTTATACGGAGACATCGACGGCAACATTTATATGCAACAACCAGATGGATACGACGACGCGTCAGGTCGAGTTTGTCAACTGAAGAGTAGCTTATACGGCCTGAAGCAGGCTCCACGCTGTTGGAACCACCGATTCGACGTTTTCGTAAAGAAAATCGGATTCAAAAATAGCAAAGAAGACCCATGTGTATATGTAAGGGTTGTTCGTCGCAAAATGAAAAACGTTAAACTGATTTTCGCCCTTTACGTCGATGATGGTCTGGCTATTTGTACGTGCGACCAAGAAATGAACCGATTCTTGACTCAATTACGCGAAGAGTTCAAGATAACATCCGGCATAGCTGATCATTTCCTTGGTATCGAAATAAAATTACGTGAAAGCGGTGACATCGCGCTGAATCAGACTACATACATCTCCAAAATCATCGAACGTTTCGAGATGACCAGATGTAATTCCGTCGCCACTCCAATAGAGAAATACACGACCCGCTGGAGCAGAAAACATCGCCAAATTTTCCGTATCGTTCAGTCGTCGGCGCTCTGTTATACGTAGCTCGAGGTACGCGATTCGATATCTCGTACGCAGTCAGTGTGTTGTCACGTACACTTGAAAATCCGTCAGTCGAAGACGTCGCTAGAGCAAAACGTGTGATTCGCTACCTATCCGGTACCAGAAATCTCGAACTGGTGTATCGGAACAAACCGAAGAAGCAGCGATTGAAATGCTTCAGTGATGCAGATTTTGCCGGCTGTCCGGCCACCCTCAGATCAACAACAGGTGTCGTTATCAAATATGCAGGCGCGGCTGTATCGTGGCTGAGTAGAAGGCAGTCCTTGGTTGCCGATTCAACTTGTGAAGCGGAAATAATGGCTGCCAACGAAGCTTCAAAGGAAGTTATTTATATCGCGCGACTATTCGCAGAAATGACTGGCAAGTCATCTGTACCCGTACTAGAAATCGACAACGAAAACGCAACCCGAATCGCTGAGAGCAATGCTGAAAGTCACTGTCGGACGAGACACATTCAGAGAAAGTATTTGTTCATACGCGACAGAATCCGGGAAGGAATGATTGTGGTTGTACACGTCAGCTCGGATCAGCAGTTGGCGGACATCCTTACAAAACCGACGCCTCGTGCGCGCTTAGCGAGGTTGCGTTTGAGGCTAGGGCTAAATTAAATGAAATGTATTCATATTTTTATTTTTCTTGTTGTCTACTTTAGGGAAAGTGTTGAAATACGTGTAATTTCATGTAAAGCAGAAACAGGCGGCAACGCTGCGTTTTGAAAAACGATCTAGTTAGGGTTCGGCGTTCGCCATAATATATTGATATGTAAAATGTGTCTTCTTGTTGAAGTAAATAGTTTTTGCTTGGGCTATTAAAATTGTTTTTTTTTGTTTTAATTTTGTATTGAGACTTGCTTCCGCTGGCACCTGACAAAATTCAACAAAGATCACCTGGCTTTAATCCCTCAGATTACTTTTTATTGGAAAGACTGAAAAATTTAGTTTATGCGGAGAACATTAAAAACAGAGAACAACTAGTAGCTAGAATTATGGATACCGCAGAAACTATTCGTGCTGATCCTGAGACTGTTACCAGAACTACCACTTCAATTCAAATAATTTAATAAAGCAGTTTATTTTTAAATGGTCTTTGAATTATAAGAAAATCCTACTATAGTAATGGCAATCTTACTTTGGTTGCACGTCATTAAAACTAGTGACGTATTTGGCAAAAACGTTGTCGGAGTTGCGCACAGCAATTTTAAGTAAATTTTATAGGTTATAATTAAAAAAAAACACTTTTGGAGATTTTATTTAATAATTCCTTTTACTTATCATTTTATTTTTTCATAAATATAACATATAAAAAAAGTATTTATGCATTTTTAGTTAATTACCTTCAAAATTTTGTCGAAAGTGAGCGCAAAAAGTTCAGAATAGAATAAATATAACCGAAGTGAGGAACAATCATTTTTCGCTCTATCAATGTTGACGTACAAACGTAATAAACTGAAATAAAGAGTCCCTTTGTCGGCAGGTTCACAATCCGCACGTGTGATGATAGTAATGAAAAATAATACGAATATGATAAAATATCTCATTTTCTGTCTTCTGCAAAAATTATCTAAGCTGGACAAATTAGTAGTAACTCTGTAATTGTGTTGGGTGAATGATTAATCTGTTGATGTTTTTTTCTTCATTTATTGTTCTAATTACTTATTATAAGTGGAAAATTTTAGTGTGTCTTTCCGTAAAGTGACCAAATACGGACGAAAGAAAAGAGGCAAAAAACAGTTGCAAAACTAAAAAAACATTAAAAGTAAGAAAGAGTGCTTTGTATTTTAATGGATATTGAATTGAAATTTTTGTTGTATTTAAAAAAATAGTGCGATATTTGAATAAAAAATGTTGTTATCAAATCAAACTTTAACGTTGGATAATAACTAGTACATGGCAAATCCAATTTACAACAAAAATGTCTTGTAATTACAGAAAAATTATTGTCATAATTTATTATTTTTTAGTAAAACAAAGTTAATTTTTACAGAGCACATAATAAAACAAAAACCCCGGAAAATATACGAACTAATTGTAAAAATTGGTGGTGGAAATATATCTATCCAATCCCAGTTTGCAGATACATAGCGTATAGAACAATACACAATCTCGTCATTGATAATAATTAATAAATATTAATAATAATTTAAAATTGTTATTGCTCGCTGAGTTAAGAGTTCTCATATAAATGAAGCTTTAGTAAAAACAGATTTAAATTTTTTTTACAAAAATTTAAGAATTTAAGTTAACCACAAATTTGTGTAAATTTACTATGTACAATATGCTTGAAAGTTATGACTGGTCGTTCATAGGTGATAATCTTTTGTCAGCGGAAGATAAATTCACAAGCTTTTTAAATATTTTAATTAATTGCTTTCATTCTAGTTTCCCTATTAAAGTGCAAAAGCAGCCAACACGATGTAGAACTGCTAATATTTGGTTTAACAGTCGCTTAAAGAATATGTCTTGATGTCTTATTAGTTCTGAATGGACACTACAGACGGTTTAAAGATGATAATACTCGTGAGCTTGTAAGTAAATATCGTAAGTTCTATAAATTTGAATTACAAAAAGCTAGAATTGCTGCCAATGATGCTTTCATTAAATCGTCAGTCTCTAAATCAAGAACTATATGGCAAGTCATTAAACAACGTAACACTGATACTTATCAGAATACACAAAATGTTAACCCTAATCAGTTTAACAATTTTTTTGTTGCATTTGCGGATAAGATCAGTGCAGCTCTTCCTGTTCAGAAAAACGATCCGATTACTTACTTTCATAATTACAATATAAACAAATATCTGTCTTTTTGCTTTTCGCGAAGTATCATATAATGATGTACGTGATATTATAAAAGCAATTAATAACAGCGGTTGTAAAGATCATTTTGGTATAACTGCTAATGTTGTAAAAACTGTGTTAAATGTCATTGTTGTTCCCTTAACAAAAATTATTAATGCCTGTATACAAGAATCAACATTCCTTAATGAACTGAAAGTATCTAAGGTCATCCCTTTGTATAAGAAGGGTGATAAGGACGAGATTTCAAATTACAGACCACTGTCCATTACACCAGTATTTTCAAAAATTTTTTAGAGAGTTATAAAAGATCAAATTATGCACTACTTTGAAGAGAATCATCTATTTTCTGATAGCCAATTCGGTTTCCGTCAAAATAAATCTACTTCTAGTGCAATTCTGAAACTAACCAATACGGTTTTGGAATGTTTCGAGGCCAATAAAATGTGTATTGCTAATGTTTGGACTTGACAAAAGCATTCGATTGCGTAAGTCATTCTATCCTTTTTGCTATTATCTTATTTGAGTAATCGATCTCAATATGTATACTTCAAGAATTGTAAATCTGATTTTAAACAAATTTCTACCGGTATACCACCGGGGTCGGTACTTGGTCCTGTGCTCTTCTTGGTGTATTTCAATGACATTACCACTTTAAGTAATCATGATGAGATGATTCTTTACGCTGATGATGCCACTTTATTATATAAATGATTGATTACTCCTGTAATTTACTCAAAAATTTTGAAGATTGGCTGATTGACAATAGATTATATGTTAATTTTGAAAAAACACAAAAGTGTATTTTTAGTTTAAAACGAATAGACGAACTCTGTAATCCTAATAAAATTAATTTCCTAGGTGTGTATATTGACCCCAAATTAAATTGGTCTGAGCAATGTTGTCAGGTTGCTTCTAAGTTAGCGAAAGTATGTTACGTGTTAAGATAATTAAAGTCTATCGTAGAGGTATTAATTAACGCTTATTACGGTTACTTTCATTCAATCATGAGCTATGCTGTCACTTCTTGGGGTCATTCTTCTGATGTTAAACGGATTTTTGCAATTCAAAGACGTGCAATTAGAATCATGAGTAATTTGGGGTATAGAACTTGCTGTAGACACAAGTTTACCAAACTTGGAATCTTAAGCCTGCCAAGTGTTTACATTTTAAATTCCATCCTTCATATTAAAGACAATATTTTAAACTACCAGTCACCAACTGATTTTCATGATTATGATACTAGATTTAGTAAGAACATTAATCTAAATAAAGTACGACTTACTACATCACAAAATTGTAGTAATTATTTGGGGATAAAGTTTTATAATAAATTGCCAATAAATATTAGATTGTTGCCTACTAATAAATTGAAGGGTGTTCTTACTAAATTTCTAAAATGTAATGCTTTTTACTCTACTGAAGAATTTTTACTCGCTGACATACAGCTTTAATAACTGTTATTATTATTTTTCTGTAAGTAGTATTGTTTACATTATTGTGATATTTTCTTATAACAGATTTTCGCAAAATTAATGTGATATTATTTATATATAAATGATAAGTTTTTCGACATCTAGTGTCGACTCGTGAAAGCGTTCACGTACGAAAATGTTAGCAACTTTGCCGACAGGTATGTAAAGCAGTTACATAGTCGATTCTTTAATAATTATAGCCAACCTAACAGTTGGCAAGTATAAAAATTTCGAATCGCCTGCAGTAAAGTACGCAAGAGGTTGTACAATAGCAAACAAACACTGAGAATCACCCGACAGCTGTTTCGTCCTTTTGGGACTCATCGGGAGTGAGAGAACTCGAGTGTAAGTTCACTATTGTACAAACGCGCTGTCGACTATGTGCCCTACTGGAGGGATCACAATATTTAAATGATAAGTTTTTCGACATCTAATGTCGACTCGTGAAAGCGTTCACGTACGAAAATGTTAGCAACTTTGCCGACAGGTATGTAAAGCAGTTACATAGTCGACATATAGTCGACAGCGCGCGTTTGTACAATAGTGAACTTAGACTCGAGTTCTCTCACTCCCGATGAGTCCCAAAAGGACGAAACAACTGTCGGGTGATTCTCAGTGTTTGTTTGCTATTGTACAACCTCTTGCGTACTTTACTGCAGGCGATTCGAAATTTTTATACTTGCCAACTGTTAGGTTGGCTATAATTATTAAAGAATCGACTATGTAACTGCTTTACATACCTGTCGGCAAAGTTGCTAACATTTTCGTACGTGAACGCTTTCACGAGTCGACACTAGATGTCGAAAAACTTATCATTTAAATATTGTGATCCCTCCAGTAGGGCATATAGTCGACAGCGCGTTTGTACAATAGTGAACTTACACTCGAGTTCTCTCACTCCCGATGAGTCCCAAAAGGACGAAACAGCTGTCGGGTGATTCTCAGTGTTTGTTTGCTATTGTACAACCTCTTGCGTACTTTACTGCAGGCGATTCGAAATTTTTATACTTGCCAACTGTTAGGTTGGCTATAATTATTAAAGAATCGACTATGTAACTGCTTTACATACCTGTCGGCAAAGTTGCTAACATTTTCGTACGTGAACGCTTTCACGAGTCGACACTAGATGTCGAAAAACTTATCATTTAAATATTGTGATCCCTCCAGTAGGGCATATAGTCGACAGCGCGCGTTTGTACAATAGTGAACTTACACTCGAGTTCTCTCACTCCCGATGAGTCCCAAAAGGACGAAACAGCTGTCGGGTGATTCTCAGTGTTTGTTTGCTATTGTACAACCTCTTGCGTACTTTACTGCAGGCGATTCGAAATTTTTATACTTGCCAACTGTTAGGTTGGCTATAATTATTAAAGAATCGACTATGTAACTGCTTTACATACCTGTCGGCAAAGTTGCTAACATTTTCGTACGTGAACGCTTTCACGAGTCGACACTAGATGTCGAAAAACTTATCATTTAAATATTGTGATCCCTCCAGTAGGGCATATAGTCGACAGCGCGCGTTTGTACAATAGTGAACTTACACTCGAGTTCTCTCACTCCCGATGAGTCCCAAAAGGACGAAACAGCTGTCGGGTGATTCTCAGTGTTTGTTTGCTATTGTACAACCTCTTGCGTACTTTACTGCAGGCGATTCGAAATTTTTATACTTGCCAACTGTTAGGTTGGCTATAATTATTAAAGAATCGACTATGTAACTGCTTTACATACCTGTCGGCAAAGTTGCTAACATTTTCGTACGTGAACGCTTTCACGAGTCGACACTAGATGTCGAAAAACTTATCATTTAAATATTGTGATCCCTCCAGTAGGGCATATAGTCGACAGCGCGCGTTTGTACAATAGTGAACTTACACTCGAGTTCTCTCACTCCCGATGAGTCCCAAAAGGACGAAACAGCTGTCGGGTGATTCTCAGTGTTTGTTTGCTATTGTACAACCTCTTGCGTACTTTACTGCAGGCGATTCGAAATTTTTATACTTGCCAACTGTTAGGTTGGCTATAATTATTAAAGAATCGACTATGTAACTGCTTTACATACCTGTCGGCAAAGTTGCTAACATTTTCGTACGTGAACGCTTTCACGAGTCGACACTAGATGTCGAAAAACTTATCATTTAAATATTGTGATCCCTCCAGTAGGGCATATAGTCGACAGCGCGCGTTTGTACAATAGTGAACTTACACTCGAGTTCTCTCACTCCCGATGAGTCCCAAAAGGACGAAACAGCTGTCGGGTGATTCTCAGTGTTTGTTTGCTATTGTACAACCTCTTGCGTACTTTACTGCAGGCGATTCGAAATTTTTATACTTGCCAACTGTTAGGTTGGCTATAATTATTAAAGAATCGACTATGTAACTGCTTTACATACCTGTCGGCAAAGTTGCTAACATTTTCGTACGTGAACGCTTTCACGAGTCGACACTAGATGTCGAAAAACTTATCATTTAAATATTGTGATCCCTCCAGTAGGGCATATAGTCGACAGCGCGCGTTTGTACAATAGTGAACTTACACTCGAGTTCTCTCACTCCCGATGAGTCCCAAAAGGACGAAACAGCTGTCGGGTGATTCTCAGTGTTTGTTTGCTATTGTACAACCTCTTGCGTACTTTACTGCAGGCGATTCGAAATTTTTATACTTGCCAACTGTTAGGTTGGCTATAATTATTAAAGAATCGACTATGTAACTGCTTTACATACCTGTCGGCAAAGTTGCTAACATTTTCGTACGTGAACGCTTTCACGAGTCGACACTAGATGTCGAAAAACTTATCATTTAAATATTGTGATCCCTCCAGTAGGGCATATAGTCGACAGCGCGCGTTTGTACAATAGTGAACTTACACTCGAGTTCTCTCACTCCCGATGAGTCCCAAAAGGACGAAACAGCTGTCGGGTGATTCTCAGTGTTTGTTTGCTATTGTACAACCTCTTGCGTACTTTACTGCAGGCGATTCGAAATTTTTATACTTGCCAACTGTTAGGTTGGCTATAATTATTAAAGAATCGACTATGTAACTGCTTTACATACCTGTCGGCAAAGTTGCTAACATTTTCGTACGTGAACGCTTTCACGAGTCGACACTAGATGTCGAAAAACTTATCATTTAAATATTGTGATCCCTCCAGTAGGGCATATAGTCGACAGCGCGCGTTTGTACAATAGTGAACTTACACTCGAGTTCTCTCACTCCCGATGAGTCCCAAAAGGACGAAACAGCTGTCGGGTGATTCTCAGTGTTTGTTTGCTATTGTACAACCTCTTGCGTACTTTACTGCAGGCGATTCGAAATTTTATACTTGCCAACTGTTAGGTTGGCTATAATTATTAAAGAATCGACTATGTAACTGCTTTACATACCTGTCGGCAAAGTTGCTAACATTTTCGTACGTGAACGCTTTCACGAGTCGACACTAGATGTCGAAAAACTTATCATTTAAATATTGTGATCCCTCCAGTAGGGCATATAGTCGACAGCGCGCGTTTGTACAATAGTGAACTTACACTCGAGTTCTCTCACTCCCGATGAGTCCCAAAAGGACGAAACAGCTGTCGGGTGATTCTCAGTGTTTGTTTGCTATTGTACAACCTCTTGCGTACTTTACTGCAGGCGATTCGAAATTTTTATACTTGCCAACTGTTAGGTTGGCTATAATTATTAAAGAATCGACTATGTAACTGCTTTACATACCTGTCGGCAAAGTTGCTAATATATATATATATATATATATATATATATATATATATATATATATATATAAGTGTATGCGTATGGACAAATCTAAAATATTTTTTAACTATGATGGGCGATGTATAAATAAATAAATATAAATTTGCCACCTAAATACTTTTTGCTTGGCCTGTACTTGTCAAATAACGACGCCATCAGCCGTGCCTTCTAAGGGTTTTTTTTATCTGTGAGGTATAATTATTTTTTCTATGACCTTAATTAATTTGTAACTTATTAACTCTTTTTTTTGATAAATAATGTTGATCGGATAACTTATAGAGAATAATGTAAAAACACTTTCTACGGAAATAAAGCAGTTGATACGTAACACAAATTCAAACAAAAAAAAAGGATTTTGAAAAAACAAAATACACAAACAACAAAAGTTATCATGTACTATTTTACTATTATTAGGCTTACAAAGTACTGAACTCGATAGTACTGGAATATTTGAAAATCTGTATGAGACTACAAGTTCAGCGGACGGCCCTACAACTTCTTCGCATGTGGTTTTACCAACAGTGAACGAAACTGTAAATGAAGCAGTGAATGCAGATTATAAGGTTAATTGAAAAGTATTTGCATTGTTTGTATGAATACGTTTAATATTATACGAGGATGTATTGATATCTAGTTAGCCTAGACCAGTTCCTTGCATAAAAAAAATATTGCGTTACCATAGCAACGAACAATAACTTATTAGAAGTGTCAGTGTAAAGTTTGACGTCAAAAAAGTAAACCAGAGTCATGCAATAAATTAAATGAAAAAAGATGTCCACCGAAATTGTGAAAATCGAAAAATTGGAGTATCGAGCCATCATCAAGTACCTGTATTTAAAAGGGTTAAGAGGTAAGCAGATTTACGAAGATATGCTTAATACCCTTGGTGATCAATGTCCTTCGTATGCGACCGTCAAAAATTGGAATGCAAGCTTCAAAAGAGGTAAATTTTCCATTGAACATGATGACCGATAGGGAAGGCCAGTTTCTGTGTCAGTCCCCGAAAATATCGATGCAGTTCATGACATGATTTTATCAGACCGTCGAATTGGGCTAAAACGGATATCTGAAGCACTGAATATTTCATACGAACGCGTTCATCATATGGTTCACGTCAATTTGGACATGAGAAAAATTGCTGCAAAATGGATCCCCAAATGTTTGAATGTTGACCAAAAGCGTGCAAGGGTAGAAGCATCGCGTTCGATCTGTGCTCGATTTGAAAACGATGTAGACTTCTTAAACCGAATTGTTACTATGGATGAGACTTGGGTACATTTCTACGATCCAGAAACAAAGCAACAATCGATGGAATGGCGACACTCTGGTTCTCCAAGACCTAAGAAGTTTCGTGTTCAAAAATCTGCTGGAAAAGTTCTTGCTTCAGTTTTTTGGGATTGCCATGGAGTAATCATGATTGATTTTTGGATAAGGGTAGAACAATAACTGGAGATTACTATTCGACATTACTGACCACTCTACGGGAAAATATTAAAGAGAAAAGACGCGGAAAGCTATCCAAAGGTGTTTTGTTTTTGCAGGACAACGCCCCTGCACACAAATCTCATGTTGCCATACAAAAAATTCGTGATTTAGGGTTTGAATTACTAGAACACCCTCCTTCACCAGATTTGGCTCCGCCCGACTATCACCTCTTTCCTCAACTGAAAAAAAGTTTAAAAGGTCGTAAAAAATTACTACTACAATTAAATCGACTTAGTTCCCACAGATTGCATTTTGGATGCACCTTTGCCAACCTTCAACTAAAAGGCGAGATACGAAGAGGTTTATGTTTTGAACTACATTTCAAATGCAATATGTGTGGAGGAGATTTATCTTTACCTCTTCTTGATACGAACAAATCTTCGATGGATATAAATACAGCTGCTGTAGTTGGCGCGATGAGTATAGGGATTGGATTCTCCAATTCAGAGAAGTTTTTCACAGCGATCGATGTACCTTACATGACACCTGCTACATACTCCAGATACCATAATACTGTAAGAGAAGGTTGGCAAAATTCTGCTCTACAAAGCATGGAACAGGCGGCAACGCGGGAAGCAAATTACGCTGTGCAATGTGGTCAAGTAGATGAAAATGGAACTCCATTGATTTCTGTAGTGGCTGACGGATGCTGGTCTAAGAGATCCTATAAAAAGAATTACCCTGCTTTATCGGTTATAGCGGCAATCGTAGGACAGCGTTTTGGAGAAGTATTGTACATTGGTGTCCGCAATAAATATTGCGTAGTTTGTGTTAAAGCCACAAATAAAAAAAGGATCCTCCATCCCATACTTGTGCAATGAACTTTCAAGGAAGCTCGACAAGTATGGAAGCTGACATTTTAGTGGAAGGCTTTAAAAACAGTGAGAAGATGTACGGTATAAAACTCTTGGAAGCGCGACCTTATGCCAATTTAACGGTAGAAAAATTGAATGCCGCAATCATCTTTTACGTAATTTTGCACCAAACTTCAAGCTTTAACACATGATACAAAGTATCCACTGAATCTTCGAAAAATGTTAGAAATTAATATCCGGCGAATGCGAAGCTCAGTCATTGGAGCAATTGTTTATAACAAACATAAAATGCATGGGATGAACTTCCTCAGAAGAGATGTAGACAATTTAGTCAACCACGTGTTTGGTTTTCACGATGATTGCCAAGATTATTTTTGCAAAAGAAAACTTTCTGGGGAGAAAAACCGTCTTGTGGAACTGAAAACCAACCCTGAGTTTTACTCAAAAATATCTTCATACGTTCAAACTTTGGCTATTCATGCTAGATCTCTTATACAAGATGTTGATAGCAATGTGGTGGAACATTTTAACTCTAGAGTTGCTAAATTTGTAGGAGGGAAAAGAATAAATTATTCATTAAGAGACTCGTATTCTGCTAGATGTGCCGTGCCGTGGTATCATTTAATTCGGGTCGACCACTTTCTAATTTACATAAACAAATGTATCAAAAGAGTCCCAGCAAGCTAATAAAAAGACTTGAAATTAACAGAAAAAGAAAAATTGAAAGAGCTTTAAAAAAACTTATTGAAGCTAGGGCAGAAAGGCGAACGAAAAAAAGGTTCTCTTTGGACAAGACAAACAAAAAGCTTGTTTAGATTATGGTCAATCTTGCCAAAACCCGACATGTTTTTAGAAGAATTTGAAATTCAAAAAAATAGATTTCTTTCTTGCCTTGTCAAAAACGACGAAGAGCGTGTCACATTAGAAAAAGAAACAATATTGCAGTCCGGAAGCGGACAGTAGGTGGAATATCGAAGAAAATTGTTGACGGCTTCAAACTTTTACTCTGTATGTTCGCGCAGAAAAACCACCAGTTGCCGTAATTTAGTTAAACAACTGCTTTATGGTAGCCAGCTTCATACACCAGCAATTGTTCACGGTCGTACCAATGAAAAAAAAAGCAATACAACAATTAACGAAGCAATGACAGATTACCATTCGTCATTGTGGACTGTTTGTCCATAAAGAATGGCCATTTTTGGGAGTTACACCAGACGGAGTTGTTAATGAACACGTAATAGTAGAAGTTAAATGTCCGTTTTCTGCTCGTGAAATGACTGCTGACGATGCAATTAGAGCCAAAAAAATTAAATTTTGGAAGTATTGCGAGGAAACCAACAGTTTTATCACCAACATTAAAAATAAATGGTATTATCAAATTCAGGGTCAACTCCAAATTACTAACAGAAAAGGTTGGTATTTTTGGACGAGTGACAATTTACCCATGAAAGTGGCATACGTAAAGAGAGACAATTTTTTCTGGCAGAATCAAGTGATAGATAAGTTGCGTTCATTTTATACAGAATGCATATTACCAGAGTTGGTTGATCCTCGATTTACACGAAATATGCCTATTCGTAATCTCGAGTCAATTTTGAAGGCACAGCAAGAGTTGAAAACTAAGAAAAACATTGAGAAATAAAAAGAAACTCCAAGGTTGACTTGAGACACAAGGGCCATTAACATAGATAGATTTTCGAATTACCCATACTATTGTTTGATCTGATAAGAAATTACTGACACACGGTAATCATGAGACAATAATATTTTTAACTATAACAAAAAAAATCAATCATACAAAAAAGTCATGCTACAAAAGCAATTTTTATTGTCTATAACTGTTATTTAAACTATTTTTTCTAAAATACAATTCTTTTTCCTTTTTTCGAACAAAATTTTGGTTTTAATTCAAATCTTAAAACCTTTAAAGGAACAGAATTAAATTAAAAAGTAATTATCTAAAATCTTTTCTAATAATAAGTAGTATTTTGTTTTTACCCACAAATTTTATTCTTTTATGCCGGTATTCGATTTATAAACAGTAATGAAACTACACACTGATATATGATACCTTTACGATAACCGAAAAATAAGTTTACAACAGTTTAAACGATATGAATTAACGTCATCATTGCTATCCTTGTCCCTCAAACCGTCTTACTCGAACTGGAAGCATTTCCCCATCATATTACAAGAACACCGACAGATGACGCCGTCTACCAAACGTTATTTTCATAATTTTATTCTGCCACGATAACGACGGTATTTCTCAAAATTTTTTTGTGTAATTTTTTGTGGTTATTCAGAATAACCTTCTTCACAAAATGATGGGTTTAGTTTTTTGATATAATGTGGCGTTCGGTAGAAATTAAATAAAATGGTTTGGGTGAAATGAAATGCAAAATTCCAAATATTTAATACGTTATTACATCGTTATCATTTACAATTAGAAAAAAATGTTTCCATCATTTTGTAGGAAAAGGTTCAAATTTTCATAGTATATTTTTAAATGATGCGTTATTTGCTAAATAAACAGGTTATTATGGCAGCCGTGATATAGGAAAATTGCATTGGTACTGTAGGTATAAAAGACTCTTAATATTGACAGATTTCGACGCTTATAAACATCCGGCCCCACTGTGTCAACATTCAACACAAGAAAAACCTGGCAACCTTCATTACACTATTAATTGTCAAATAATTAATACATACAAACAAAAAATTTTAGGAGTTAGATTGGGATGAATTCATACGTGACATGCAACCAAAGTAAGATCGCCATTACTGTATCACATATTTAAAATTTTAAATGCTTGTAGCTCAGTTACAATAGCGTTCTGGGTGTATGTTCAATCAGATATTTTTGACTTGAAATCACCACAGTAACACACTCCCAAGCTATAGCTATCATGTCATCTACAAAAGTAATTTTTTGATCAACAAAAAAGTACCTATATGACATTTTTAATCTATAAATAACGGTTTGCAAGTTATTTAACAAACGGTCTCAAAATATGAAAATCAAAATCAAAAATTTTAAAAATTAAAAATATTTCTGGTATTATGGAACCTAAATATATAAATAAAGAACCTAAATAAATAAATAGTTATGACAATATATCGTTGGAAACCGCGTTTTCTCGTGAATAATCATCACTAACAATATAGGTTAATATCAAAATACAAACTTGAGTTATACAAGGTGTCCCAGAGATCACTTGTATTTCCGTTATTTTTTATGATTTTATTATTTTTTAAATTTTCGTAAATGAGACTACATTCTCTATAAGATAAGTAAATACAATTTTCAAATTCTGCACTTGTATAATGGTAGCGATATTTTTTTCAAATAACATAATATATTTTTTTTAATATTTCAGATTGTACCTTTTATTCTCTTTACAACCATATAAAAAAATATGGGTCTTACTTAAGAATTTTTTAGAAAATACGACTAATAGTTAAGCTGAGTTTGCCATGGAAATAACTGATTTTTGCCATTTTTATCTAGGAGCCTATAGAAACAATGCGTAAAGTTAGTTGTCAAATTGATTTCCCTAATTTTTTAGTTCAACTATTAATGGTATTTTTCTAACAAAAATTCTTATGTAGGATCCATATTTTTTTTTGTTGTAAAGAGAATAAAAGGTACTATCCGAAATATTAAAAAAAAACATATTATGTTATTTGAAAAAAAAAAGTTGAGTATTGCTACCATTATACAAGTGCAGAATTTGAAAATTGTATTTACTTATCTTATAGAGAATTTAATCTCATTTACAACAATTTTAAAAAAATGATAAAAAAATTAAAAATAACGGAAATACAAGCCTGGGAAGTGATCTATGGGACATCGTATCACTATTTGAATCCAAAAAGACGCATTAGTTGCCAGAAGTGAAATATTTTAGTATAATTTTAGCTACTACGCCCAACTATGTTTCATCTGTGCGAACTCATACACCCTGATCCAAATCTTACCTTCTCCCTTCCACACAAGTACAACTTTTTTCAAATGGAGTAGCAAGCTGCGTCATCCCTACCATCCTCCCGGCCGCTCCAGCCTTCAGATGTCAATACTCACATGTGATATTTTTTCACAAGTCAAGACATTTAAAGCTAAAATGATTGATGTGAACGTAAACATTATACCAATGGAAGTAACTAATGTTTTTTTTTTTCATTAGTAGTGTCGTGGTTGTTGTTGACAAATTAATAGAGTAGTTGACTTGACATCACAAAACTGACAGCTTTTTAACAGGTTATGTTTTTGGTTTCCCAAATTTTGAGATTTTGATGGCTGTAGTACCGTACTTGAAGTAAATTATAAGCTGTTGAAAACTGCTTACTGACAAAATAGAATAAAATTTTGCAACAAACTGGATGACCTTATGGTACATTTTTTTAAAATATACCTTGAGTCCCATGGAATCGTCTTTCTGGCACAATTTAAACACAATATAGTAACATATTTTATTACATAGTTAAATGAGAACAATTATTAATTAAATTATTATGGATGTTATTATTAGTCAATTTATATGAAATGAGTTTAATATATTCAACTCATTTTTCAAAATATTAAATTCACTTTACAAAATAGTAATATAATGATAATAAATACTGCAATCGGAATCGAACCCTGGTTAGAAAACGTAAACATTACTAGGCAATAACTTAACCAATTCGTCAACAAATGCCGCTTAATAAATGAAAATCAATTCTTATTTTACTGATTTTTTTGTGAAATACGCTTTGAATACTCATTATTACCACAGCAATTTATTTAATATTGTGTATCCAACAAAATATGTTGTTATATTATCATCGAGTTGTGCAAAAAAAAGATATACGTTAATTTTTAATTTAATATAGTCATTGTCTACGTCAACGTTTCCGTAAGACACGCGGTATGCCTACTATTATTTGACAGCACTATAAGATGTTCTATTATTTACACAAAGAGAATCACATTATTGTTTTGATAAAAATAAAATGGACTCTTTAAACATCTGTAAACAATTAAGAAATAAAAAGTACGTAGAAAGCAAATGAAAATAATGAACTGCTTACAAATTTTTTTCGGCAAATGACGTGAGCAAATCAAAACGTTCTTTTAAAATAACTAATATACGATCGTGTAAAATTTAGATTACACCTCTACAAAATCCAACACAAATTAATTAGACATAAAATAAACTATTAAATAATTTGGTGCTAACACATTAAAAACGTAAAAGAATACTTTAAACCAATTACCGTATAATTTGTTTAGTGATTATAAAGAACTTTTAGTTATTTATTGATTGCGATCGTTTGTATTGATATTGGAGTCTATAATATGTCGACAGGAAATTAACAGTTGTGTTTTTGTATCAGTATCGACGACAATTTTTTATTGATGAAATATTCCCCACCAACAATTTCCAAGTTCCAGTTCATGTCCTTTTAAATTATAATTTTCGTAAGGTTACAATGTTTAACAAAAATTAATTAACTTTTAAATTTTAGCATAAATGAACCGGGTGTGACATTGTAATTTAACTGACCGTTGTTAAATTGATTTTCGCATACATGATCCATCATAAACACGTATTATTAAATTTTCAATTAAATAACACCTTTTTATTCAAAAAATTATTGTGCATGATTACAATAAACAATTTTTTTCTTTCAGCGTATCTTTTAATTACCTTTTGTGTTATTTTGCTTCATTCTGTAATTATTGGTGCAAAGAAAATTTCGGTAATTACGAATTGTTTAATACGCATGATGACGTAACTGTAAGATTTATTTAATGAAAGAGAAAGAAACAACAAATACAATATAGTATTTTAAATTACAAGCCAGGCAAAATGGTTTCTACAGGTGAATGCAGGATCAATGACGAATCGAAGACGAGTGTCTTGATAATATTTTATTTGTTACTAAATTGTAAACAAGTATTATAAAATTCGAATAAAGTTAAATATGACGAAATTCTGTTTTCTCAACTCAGAATTGTTTATTTCCGTAAAGATTTTTTCTCAAATAAACGTGTCGAAAGAAACCAAAAGGAAGCCATAAAAGTGGCTTCAGTTTACAGCCAGCGAAGCCTTTAGCCAAAATATAAACGAGCATGTGAAGAATTTAAAAATAAGCCAAAAACAATAACGTAACTGGTGCAAGGGAAGACGTTCTTATGGTGCATCTCCACCAACTATCAGAAAAATTTATCCCCAATTCTTTGTGGTCGTAATGGTCCATCTTAAAAAGCTGCCTGGAGATATGTGAAAGTTCGCAGGTTTGTTTTCTATTACAGACGTTATCAGAAAAGTAATATAATTAAGCGTTATGTGCCGAAGAAGGCAAAGGTTTTAATGGGTTCTACTGTAACGAGCTTTAAATCTGCAGCAACCATGTTGGTTCACCATTTCTATCCATTGCTATCACATTTTTCCGCTATATAGATAATGTATGATGGTAATGGTACACCCGAAGCAGAACCACACATTATTATATAATTGCATACGCGTTCTGGATATTTTATTTTGTTCCACGATAAAAGAGATATCTTTTGCCCGGATCATCCTGTATATTTGTTTCGTTGAAACATTACAGGGTGATATATTGCCCAATGTTTTTCTAAATGATCAAAATATTCAACTGCCATTTCTCTGGAAACATTTTGACTTATGTCATTCTTGTACCGTTCCAACAAACCATTAACCCAGTCCTTCCCACGCAGATTGGCGCTAAATTTACTAATATTTCAACCTTGGTTATCTAAACAATTCCTAGCTAAGTGGTGCATATCCATTACAGTAAGTGGAAATCCCCATTTTCCGTAAGTACTTGCAGTTCTTTTGAATGCCTTTTTATCATCAATTGTTTAGCTCTGACCACCGGTTTTAGGAACCCAACAACCGTTATACTTGTTGCGCAGCGTTACAAAGGGTGTGTTATATCCAGATGCTGTACGGAAGATAGACCAGTCTTCATCTACAATTTTACTAAGCGCAAGTTCAATGGTAGCTGACTGGTAATCCATGTACCTTCTAGCCCCACGTTTTCTTCTGTATTGCCTTGGCATTTTTGATTTTTCACTAAATTAAGAAAACATTCCACTCAGTTAAAACATACAGATAATGAACTGAGTTAGCGGTTAAAATTGATAGAAAACTTCCTAAAAAAACTCGCCCCATATGTGTGATCAACCGGACTCTGACAATAAAATTCAAAATTCCCGCCAAAGTACTTAATTATTTTCGTGCAACACTTAAAAAAAGAATAACTGACACCGACCAGTAATGTTTGCCAATCTTCGTGTTATAAGAAACTGCTTACAGAAGCTGATTCTGCGCAGCTGCTTTACCTCTAGATTTAAATTTTTAAAATTATGATTTACTGAACAATTTCACTCTCGGAGATCAATCTCACTCCAAACGACAGTACTTGCCAGATAAAATGACTTTTTAACGTCAAGTGACAGTTTGAATAAATGATGTTCACAATTTAGTAACAAATAATAGTAGATTATTTAGCTGTTTTCTAGCGAAGTGAAAATAGATTGATTGAAAAATTAAATTTTCACGAGCTAGAAAACTCACTTTTCTTACGAGTTAAACATGTTATTTTTTTTGGAAAACGTGAAAAACTAAGAAAAAGTACACCATAGCAACGCATGACAATTAAATACACAAATCAGGTACTTTTAGATGTGTAAGCTTTGATAGTTTGGTATAATAAATAGTTCCTCCCACAACCGTTAGAATGCTTCAGTAGTACTGTTAGTGGGTAACGTAGAATTCTCTGTTACCGATCATCGCGTAATTTTTAAATTCTGACATTTAGTTAGCAATCTTTTGTCCATATTTATGAAGATACTGTATATTGTAAATGTCAGTTTGATGTCAGTCCAGGTTTACTTTATTGTAATTTTGGTAATGAAATAATGAAATTAATATTACCAAATAAGTTACTGATCTTTGAAAGTGATGGAAAACAATTTATAAGAAAAAAGACAAGTAAGCAGTTAAAGAAAAGAAGTCATAAGTGTAATATTGAATATAGTGTTTGTGTTTTTAAAAAAATTGTTGAGATTTACGTAGTAATAACTGATTTGTGTAATTATATTTGCAATTATAAAATGTAGAAAAATGTTCACCTATTTTTTGAAATAGTTCAGATGAGGAAATAGATTTTAACAAATTCCGTAAATGGCAACAACAACATGGCGCTATAATGTGTATTTTATTTTTAATATGGGAGTTTCATATCTAAAGGTGTGTGATTTGTAATTAAATAAAACAGAATTTTATGTGAAGATGAACGCGGAAAGTGTTTTTGAAGAAAATCAGAGTATTTTGGAAGCCGCGAGAAAAACGACTCTAAATCTGCTTCCATCTAAGTGAAGAAAAAATATGATAAAACTTTTGAACAATTATGTGAATGGAGAAACATGAAGGGGTACAAAGCGTCAGTGAAAATGTTATGCTAACGTGTTTTTTTTTTGGGAAAGGCAAGAAGCTAATGGTTTTTGAAAATTAATTGCATTTCTGAAAAAGCAAAATGAAAGATTTGAACCCAAAAAATCAAAAGTTTTTAAATGACGCTTCGAAAGATACGTATCTATTTATGGAAGTGGCTTTAATTTTTGCTTTACATGAAGTAATAAAAGGGGAAGAATTACGAACACTACAATTAACGATATGCAAGAGAATGAATCAGTTATTGTCGTAACACTACGTAAAAAACGAAAAAAAAAAGTGAGTTTTTACCATAACTTCGGAAGCGAACGGCATTGAGTTGTATCGGAAGTATCGTAAATAAAACCTCAAAACGGTAATAATTCCAGATTTTTCGTTTGTTACCAGAATTGTAAATGCACTGTGTAACCGGTGGGAAACAACACATTTTATAGTTTGCCGAGAAAAATTGCTGAATATTTGAAGCATCCTGATTCCAGTAGCTACACAGGGCATTGTAGCGAAAGAGTGCAGCTACCATGTTGGTTAATAATGAGGGCAGTATCCCTGATTCGAAAGAGTTGGGGGATGGACTTCAACATCATCTGCTGAGGGTTATATAGAAGAAAGCATTCAAAATAAAATTCAAACATCAAAAGAAAATTTTTAGAGCTTCAAAAGATGACTCTTGGCAGCATTATCCTCATCAAGTTCAAGTATCAATGTTTTAAAAATTTCCAAAAGTTCAAATGAAATTTCATTCCAAAATATATCTAATTGTACATTTTTTATGGAAATAAAAATTGTGAATAACTGTTTTCGTTAAATAGTAGATTTGTTTGTATGGTTGAGTAAAATATTGCTAACTAGTTTTTGTTATTGTTTTTTTCTTTGTATTTGTACTTTAGTCACTATTAAATCTTATCATGAACCAATATACATTAAATTATGAAAATGAAATGCATTACACAGTAAAAATTCATACTATTTCAAGCATTGATAGGGAATTATTTAAAGAAAATCGCAACGTGTTTTCGATTTTTATATTAATATACGTAGTGTTAATTAAAATCTTGATGAATTTAAAGAATGTTTAGAATAATTATCGAGAAAATTTGATTGTATAGTACTAACAAAGACTACTTGGAAAGTGTTAGCGATAGATTATTTTAATATACCAGATTATCAAGTAGTTTATCACAAAAAATTAATTAATCAAAATGATAGAGTTATTGCATACATTTGAGACGGTATAGGATCACACGTGTGATATAACCAACCTTAATGGATTCAGTATTTTACATTGGAACAAAACGGTTTTGATTACTGTAATATACAGGGTGTTCCTAAATATCATGTACAAACGAAAGGAGGTGATTCTTTGGCTTATTTTATGACTGAAATATCATATAAACATAGGTCCGCAAAAGCTTCCTTAGCGGACTACAGGGTGTTAAAATTTCAATTTTTTTAAAGTTTTTTGTTTATGGCTTCTGCAGTTCTTGAGATATTGAGTTCAAATTTGGTATGTAAGTTAGGCTCCAGGAATTACATCTTCTGACAAGTTAGAGGATCGTGAGAATTATACCGGGTGATACTTTTTCAGCTACTATTAGTAGTATTTACACCTTACGGCCTAGTAGTATTTACAGCTTACACTTAGTAGTATGTACACCTTATACAGTTTACTACAATTAAACTTTTAATGAAGTGGCAACTATCATTATTTGATATTAATAAAAATAAAAGATCATCCAAATAAATCCACAGCCTACTAGACCACTTTTGAAAAATTTAATTTTGTTAGGTATTTTTCTAATTTCTTTTTCATCGAAAACGATTGCAGATAAGAAGAAACTGCCAGAAACCAAAATGTTTCGAAACGAGACAGAGAATCCATTTTTTATTTAAGAATCTACAAGCGGTACACCACAGAAAAGTTCAGGGCAGAAAAAGTGACGTAGCCGCTAAAAAAGTATCACCCAGTATAATTCTCACGGTCCTTTGAAAATTTAACCCCTGGAGCCTAACTTACATACCAAATTTAAACTCAATATGTCAAGAACTGCAGGAGCCATAAACAAAAAACTTGAAAAAAATTTAAATTTTAACACTCTGTAGTCCGCCAAAGAAGCGTTTGCGCACCTGTTTAAATAATATTTTAGTCATAAAATAAGCCAAAGAATCACCTACTTTCGTTTGTATATGATATTTAGGAACACTCTGTATAGACCTCCATCAACTAATAAGCAATTGTTTGTAAATAAGTTTGAGTTCTGTTTTTAATGATCAGTGGTTTTTGAAACGCGATTATTGCGTTGTTTTGAAGGTTATAAATATTGATTGATATCTTTGAGAATGATGATATCACTAATAAAAACTTAAACTTAATGGCGGAATTTGGCTTTCATTCAATGGTCAATGGGATTACTAGACAGAAGGGCAACTCTACGTCATGTCTAGATCATATTTTCTCAAAACGACCGACAATCTAAGAGATATTTTACCGGCAATTGTTGGTGTAAAAATTACTGATCACTACCCTCTGTGTTTGCTGATTCCGTTTCCTAAATGTGCAACAAAGGAAATCAGTATAAAAACAAACAAAATCATTAATTATGAAAAACTTTAAGAATTTATTAAAACAATTTCCTGGAAAAATTTTACAATAAAAATTGTATTAAAGAATCAGCTAAGACCTAAGGGATAAATTGTATAGAAATTTTCAGAAAGAAATCTTCAACTGAAATCTCAGTTAGGAATAAACTATCGACAATTCTAAAACAAATTAAAGCTACTATAAGAGAGCTTACTATAAGAATAAATTAAATGAAATGAATCTTGAGATGAATAATCTTTTTGGAAATTATTTAGAGAAATTACAAATAAATCCAAAAATAGAAGTAATGGCAATATTCAAATTAATCTGAATTCTAAAACAATATTATCAGATAGTTGAAATAGTAAATAATTTTAATAATTACTTCGTTAATATAGAGAAAAAATTAGCAGATATGATTCCTAAAACCGTCGATCTAAATGGATTTAATACAAAAACTGGCGTACCATATTCCTTCTATTTAGTTCCCACTGATCAGGCAGATGTTGAATTAATTATAAGCAAGTTGAAGAATAAATTTGCTTCTGCATATCTTCCGAAATATTAATTAAGCTGAGATCAGAAATAGCAGCATCTATAAATCACTTGAAGAATAAAATATGTGATAGTAGTGAAATTTCCTCAATAATGAAGAAAAATATTGTCAGACCTTTACAAAAAGAGTAATAGAAATGTATTATGTAATTACAGACCAATATCAATAATTACTTCTTTGGTAAAGATATTTCAAAACCTTATGAAAATTCGGCTTGACAATTATTTAAAAAAGTTTAATATTATTTCAGAAAATCAATTTGGATTTCTTGCTGAAATCAGCACACAAGATACAACGTCGAATCTTTCCAATTTAATAAACAACGCACTAGATGAAGGCAGTCCAACAATCTGTGTTTTTCAGGGCTTAGCTAAAGCATTTGGTACAGTGTTGTTAGAAGCCTTAGAGAAGTTTGGGGTGAGGGGAGTCAACCTTCAACTAATGAAAAGTTATTTAACTGGAAGAACAAAACTATTGGAAATATAAGCAGCACTGAGTTACAAATGGAATATGGTATTCCGCAAGGTACTGTGCTAGGCCCCCTAATTTTTAACATATATGTTAACGATTTACTGAAAGTAAAATCAGCTGGTACAGTGATTAGTTTTGCAGATGATACAACAACATTTTATCAAGGCTATAACTGGGATAAATTAAAAACTATAGTGGAAAGTGACCTCAGCAATATAATTGAATGGTTTCATCAAAGATTACTTACAGTTAATTTTAATAAAACTTACTTTCTGCAGTTTGTATCATCATATAAATCTTTTCATTTCCTGCATATACTGAATTGGCAGTTACTTCAGATCCAATAATAAAAAGATAAGAGTCGGTTAGATATCTGGGAGTACATATTAATTAACGTTTACGTTGGGATTATCATGTTGATTACTTAATACAAATTCTTAGACCTATTCTATTTTTATTTCACAAATTAAAGAAAATTTATTATTCTAATCACATATTACTATTCAATATTGGTTTGGGTATATGGTACTAGTAGTATAATAAAGAGAATTGAGGTTATAAAAAAATTTTAAGAATACTCTTAAATAAAGAAATGATTACCCATTAGGAAATCTTTATAATCACTGCCAATTACATTTTTTATCTATTGTGGTCTACAGCGCTTTTTAAACGGGAAACGGAATCCAGCAAATTGCACATTCTTACAGCACTAGATCGAAGCAAACCAGTTTCTGGACACCTGCGTGTGGGAAAACTGTAGGGCAAAGTTCATATAGCTTCCTAGATCTCATATTTTTCGGTTTATTACACGTTAAATTTAGATCGGCCCGGTGAACGTATACATTTAGGAAATACGTAAAAAAATACGTATGGGAATTAGGATTTGGATTAAATAAATAATTTATATCGTTAATAAAATATATCTATGTCAGCCAATACTTTTTTTAAATTGTAACCGGTTTCGATTTTATAATTAAATTAAAATCATCTTCGGACAAAATCTGTACAATAATAAAAACGCTAACAATAATAATAAATTAATCTTATACTTACATTCAACAATTAATACTTTTTTTTCAAAAGATAATGTCAAATTGACATAAAATTATTATTTTTAAAAGTAAGTAAAGATGGCGCAAAAGGAAGATAACTAAATTTGGCAGAATGTTTTAATTTTTGTAGTTTAAACAAAGTTCGAAAAGGTTAATTTGATTATTGATTAATGAGTTTGGATTTGTAGGTGAATATAAATATTTTCGAGTATATCTAAAATGTGTTTATTGTTATTATTAACATTAAAGGGATGAATAAGTTGTTGATTTTTAACTTAGTGTTTTTCTGTAATAACATGATAAGCAAAAGTAGATTTTATTGAAATTGGATTATTATTATATTTATCTGGTTTTTCTATATATCGTAAGTGTTCTTTAAGTCTTATTTGAAAATTTCTGGATGTTTTGCCAATATTAAATTTTATCACAAGAACAAGTAAGTTGATAAATACTACTTTTGCCATTTAAATCTAAACAATTATTAAAAAAACGAGAAAAAATTTTTAAGGTTAAATTTAGTAGAGAAACTAATTTTGTGTTTAATATGTTTTCTTAATTTATTTATTTTGTTAGAAAAGAAATAAATATAAGGAATAGAAATGTATTTAAATTCTATTTTATTATCAATAGGTGAAAGTGTAGTATAAGATTTTAAATGATGTTGGTACAATAATTTTTTATATAAATTGTTAATTAAATCAAAAGGGTAATTATTTAATTTAGCTATATAAAAATAAATAACCTATTAAAAAAAAATGGAAAGAAGAAATTTTATGTAAAATAGGATGACAAGAATCAAAAGGTATAATTTGTGATGTTGTGGTAGGTTTATATATATTAAAAGAGAAAATATTATTATTTTGTAATGTAATGGAAAGATCTAAAAAATTGATTTTATTGTTAATTGAAAGTTCAAAAGTAAATTTAATTCTGTTGTGTAAATTGTAAAGGAAATTAAGAAAAATATTGACATCATTTAAAGATCCTTCAAAAATACAGAAAATATCATCAACATATCTTTTCCATAATATTATATGTTTTTTGAAAAGAACATTTTTAAAAACAAAATTAGTTTCTAAATTATCTAAGAAAATTTCTGCTAGAACAGGAGATAACGGAGAACCCATGAGTAAACCTTGTTCTTGTTTATAGAAAATATTTTGAAAAATAAAGAATTGATTTTTGAGACAAAATTCAACAACTTATTCATCCCTTTAATGTTAATAATAACAATAAACACATTTTAGATATACTCGAAAATATTTATATTCACACCACAAATCCAAATTCATTAATCAATAATCAAATTAACCTTTTCGAATTTTGTTTAAACTACAAAAATTAAAACCTTCTGCCAAATTTAGTTATCTTCCTTTTGCGCCATCTTTACTTACTTTTAAAAATAATAATTTTATGTCAATTTGACATTATCTTTTCAAAAAAGTATTAATTTTTGAATGTAAGTATAAGATTAATTTATTATTATTCTTAGCGTTTGTATTTATGTACAGATTTTGTCCGAAGATGAGTTTAATTTAATTATCAAATCGAAACCGGTTACAATTTAAAAAATAGAAGTATTGGCTGACATAGATATATTTTATTAATTATTAATTCCAATACATTAAATGGATCCATCATTCTTTTATAAAATAAATAATTTATATCGATTTTAACTATATGGTATGATTTAAATTATGTGAGGTGTTTTAACTATACTATAATAACTAGATAATTAGATAACGGCGATTAATAAGTTAATATTTAATTACAACCACAGACAGTCTTTGATTTTGTGGGAAAATTTGGTTTCTTTTTGATTGCGCATACTTAAAGTTAAAGTTATTGTTATATTAATTAATTTAATGTTAAGTTAATTATGATTTAATTAAAACTTTATAAATTTATATACTTATAATAATAATAATAAACCATAAACCCATAATTAAATACATTTCTTTTTTGAATTCTAGCTAATCAAATGGCTGTTTTCCATTAAGAATAAAAAAAGTACTTAACTATTGGCATGCTAGAATTAATTATAAACATTCGAATGGAAATGTATGTACATTATTTCCAGGTACATATTACTTCATCATTTTCATCGCATAAAAAAGTAGTTCATTTGTTAAAAAAATATGGTACAATAATAAAAATAAACTACATCGTTAAATCGTGGTGTAATCGTAAAGTAAATTAGACCAACAATATATCAAATAACCATAACCTTTTTTACAAAACAAGCAACTTTTTTTAGTAGCATAAAACAATGCAGAAATTTATTCCAACACTATCTTCTACTTGTAATAGAATTAAATTATACCGTAATTAAAGCCGTTCGGCAAAAACTGGCGTTAAACTTTCTAGCAGTACGTGCTCTGTAAGAGTTCATATGATTTTCAGATCGAAACAGGAATCATTATAAATTTAAGAGAAATAAAAAACTTTACTTAAACGCGAAATAACTAATTAAACTCACTTTGAAACTTTATAAAAACTGGAAAAGCATAGGTCTGACATGTATGTAATTTTAGAAAATTATTATTCACACGGCTGAAGAATTAAACTTAAAATATCCCTTCTAAGTTGACATATCCAGATACAAATTATTTGTACCCGCTTTTTATATTCACACCTAAAATAAACTTATAATTTAATAAATTAATATGAGGGTACATTTTGTACGTGACGTGAAATGTAATTTTATATCTTGTATCGCACAACTAGTAGGAGGAATAAACCGTTGCGCCATTGGTTGCACGTACTTAAAGTACTTCTGTTTATCGTTGATTATGATTATGTATAAAGCAAATAAAACACTGAAGTGTTAAGTTGAATGTACAACAAATTAAACGATTCTAATTACGTATACGTATACCTGGACATAATAAATTTAATGTAATCATTTGCTTAGCATTCGCTTCATTTAAAAAAAAATAAAATCTTGATCTTACTAATACTGTCAAAGTAGACATTTTCTACCGACTTAAATTATATTTAATATTTTCATAAAAGCATAAGAACACAACTTCAAAGAAAAACTTTTATTAAAAATAATCTGAATTCTTCTGAAATTACAAAAGGTTATCAATTTTTAAACCCACATTCATTCGTCTTGCTATTGATACCACTAATTAATTCTCCACAGAAAATTATAGCAATAGAAATAAATCGACCATTCCGATACGATTATTAGAGAAATTGAATTTTCCGAAAAGATTACAAATGCATGTAATGTATTTGAATGAAGTTGACTGTAATCAAATAAATATGAAGTAAAGAAAGAGCCTGTACTTTTTTACTATTTTTTCCCGCATTTATAGTAGGTAGTTTCTACCTTATCAGTAAACAAAAATTTTATAGTTTTAGTAATCAACTCTTTAACATTAATATTAAAATTTTACTTACTATAAAGTTTATTTAAAAAAAAGTACATTCTCTATGTGAAATTTTCAGATTTGTTCTCACGGACGCATAAATTTTAACCTATAACTTGTGCCCTTAAGGTCATAGGTCAAAATGATGTATACAAAAGATGTTTGTCTTGTCAAGACAAACATATTTAGTAATAAAAACAAAAATTAATTTTGAAGTTTGGGGAGAGTGGGTGTGTTCCGCCCCCAAGGGGGTTAAGTTAGAGTTTCAAAAACCCTTGCATCCAGACCGCGCTAAAATTCTCTATCGAATAGTGCATTCAGTTTTTTTTAAACACCTCGGAGGAGATGATAAACAGACAGACAGAGATTTCAAGGAAATTATAATAATTAGATACATGAATAAGCAATTATTTTGGGAAACGTCACGTCACGAGTTTAACGATATGCAATTGCAATTGCATTACAATATTTTAGTTCTTAATAAATATTAAACATTGTGGTTTCACCTTTCACCATTTATTCTGTACAAATTAATAATACGACAAATATCCCAACCATTCGATTTTTCAAAAACGACGAAAATAAAAATGTATATTTGATACAAAACACAGTTTTTATTTAATTATTTTTGCATTACTAGTATGTATCGCTAAAAGTGTGGTCACATAACATTGGAATTCCTAAATAAATTATTTTTTGTTTTCTGTATGTGAATAATCTAAAAATCTCCGCTTTTTAATCACCCTAAAAGATTCTGTTCATTATCTTTACTGACAAAAAGTGATTCATTTAGTACGCGTACGCAACTTTCTACCATTATGCATAGGTACTATTTAAATGATCCGTAAATAAAAGAAGTAAAGAATAAGAAAATGAATTCAATTTACTTAAAAAATGATAAGCGTCGTATAAAATCGTTTAATTAAAAAATTTTATAAGCATCATGTAAATAATGCATAGAAATTTACAACAATGAAAAAAATTAATTGCTTTCACGAACACATTTTGCAAGCTTTTTTTTATTAAAACGCAAATTTATTAAAAATATAAAACGTCTTTTTTGTTACTAAAGGAAAGTAACCGGCTTTAGTTAGGGTTCAAACTTGGATTACTTTTAGGGTTAACTTTCAACACAGGTTCAAAGTTCTTTCTTTTCAAATCAAAATCACTCATTCAAATTCACATAAGATTAGTACAGAAATCATAAATATTTTAAATAATCTCATGACCCCGTTATTATCATTAATACATTCAAATATTATAATAATAACGTGTCATATGTGCAAGTATATGCGTGTGCGCTCTCAATATACGCGCTCAGCCCACGCGTTGCAATTTTTTTTTACTAAGTCTAGTGTGCTCGCTGCGCTCCAGTAATTCGCAGTATAAAAGAACTAGCTAGTGAACAGTGAACAAATTTCGTAAGATCTTAAGGGGATTTTAATGTTTGTTAACTAATTGCAAAACAAGACACAAAATGTCGTAAAAGTATTGGAGTAAGCTCCCACTTTATGCTTTCTCGCGACTGGAGATTCATTTACCAACTTGCAGTTCTTAATCAAAATTTCCAAACAAGCAATATTTAAAATTAAACGCTTTAATTGAACCTTTTCACCGAGGGTTTTAAACAAACCACTTTGTCTAAATTCGTACGAACACACGCATGATTTCCTTTGAGCGGATGCAAAAGAGCGCCAGCCCACGGCTCATTCCATGTGCGCTCAGCCTATTCGGTGAAACTCAATATATACCTCGAGAAGCAACGAATACCCCGTCCACATAATGTGCCCTCAGATGTGGAACCGCCTTAATAGTAAACTTTAAGATTAAGAATTATGTGGTGAATGAACAGCAGTGGCTCATTAAGATGATTAAAAATACCAGCATTTTGATCAATAAAGGGAGTATTATATGCATAAAAAATATATATATACAGGCTAAATATGCACTGCAATACGCAATAATTTGACAAAAATATCGAACCCATCATTTCTTAATAAAAATCACAAGATTTAGAAAATATTCTACCGAACAATGGTTATCTACCTACTTTCCTTAAGAATTTACTTTAATACAAACCGAGTCTTGAAGTTTAGAAAAGAATTCTGAACATGAATGCACTCCCAAATAAGGTTTGCAATGTTCTCAAAATTCTCAAATTAACATAGTCCCATATTAAAACCAAATATATTTTTCCAAATTAAAAGACCAAATCCCCTTATTTTTGAAATCTAACATGATAATATAAGTCACTAATTGAATTGTTCTTCGTTGAGGAGGGGCACCAAAAAACCACTATGACGTTTTTTCAGGCAACGTTTCGTGCAGCCGAATGTGCACTTCTTCGGGCCTTTAAAACAAATAAATGGTCCGCCACTTGAATAAGTGTAAAAAACACATCGATATTAAACAAACACAAAAATAAATTAACAATTAAATGTAAATAAATATCTTCTAATAAAGCACACACTCTATACGTAGAAACGAACGTTTAGTGCACATTCGGCTGCACGAAACGTTGCCTGAAAAAACGTCATAGTGGTTTTTTGGTGCCCCTCCTCGTGCTACACCTGAAAATAGAGCGGTGCAAAAGCTACCAGCGAACAAAATGAGCATTTACTAATGAATCAGTTCTTTGCCACAGCCGGCTAGAAGTTCATGACAACACACCTACAACGATTAGCTTATTCACCAATCTTGAATCTCGTGGATATAATATGCTCGAAAGTGAAGGGGTTCGTAAAGGTAAGCATGAGAGTTTCACAAGTTTAACCGACTAGTGTTGGAGAACATAGACTCATCTGCTTAAAAATATGATTGACTAAGCAAAAAACACTCGGCGGCGATTGTGCACGTGTTGGTCAGCATACCGTCCCATTTATCTCTACACCCTTAGCACTCCTAATGTTATGCCATGTTATGCATATTGTTACTTTTCTCTTTATTAATATTAATATCTTTTCAAATACAATTAATATTTTCTGGAATAAACATTATTGTTACTCAATTTCCCCCTTCAATTTTATTTATTAATAGTGTCATTCTAAAAATCAATATTGAAACAGCCACGTACTCTGGAACAGAACGTCCTAGACGTGCTGTCGGTAAAGATTCTTTCGTAACTCTGTTAGAATAAAGTGTTAAAAATTTGTGAAGTGAATAGCCATTGACTTTCGTTATTTTCCAATCATAATTTCTTATTGTTTAATTTCATAGCCTACTTAGTTCACATTAGAGATTAATGCAAGTTTTTGTGAATAACAATTTTTCAGTATGTCATACTCTTTAAAAAGCCCATTTTAAAGATTAAATGACTATTTGAAATTCTTAAAAAAAAATACCACAAAATTCTGTACCTCACAATTATAACAAAAATCATTCCGGTAGCGGTTCCAAGTTGAGACCTAAAAGTTGGAAAAAGTTATACAATAATAAATATAAACTTCTAGCACATTTAATCTCAACTGTGAGAAAAGCGAACTTTATAATATACGGAAGCTCTCCTTTAGCTTGTATGAATTTGTCATTCTATTAACAATTTCACTTGGCAGTTCATTATCTAACAATACTAACACTAACAACATAATATCATAAGGAACTCGACTCGGTTTTTATAAAGAAAAAAATCTCTTATATTAAACTCTGCAATTACATACGAAAATTACTGTTAGTTTATTAACATTTGCTGTATATTCACGTATAAATCTCAGTTACATCCACACATTGTATGGTATATAAATATACATAACGCCAACTATTAGTGTCATCGCGTAAATTAAGGCAATTCGCATATGTTTCATTGCAAAAGCCTACTCTAATATTCAAGCATCATCTAGGCAAGTAGCACGCAATTTACAGTAGGTAATAATTTTTAATACCACTCTGCTGTGCTATGTTTGTCGAACAAACAGATTGTGTTGTCTTTATAGCTGAACATTTCATCATTTATATGGCGAAAAGTGTGAACACAGAAAAAATACAATTTAATACTTACCAAGAGCGTTTATCAAATGTCTGTCTGGAAGCTGAACAGCAACACCAAAGCCTCCTAGTTTTACAGGAGCCGAATTTTCCATTGTTGCCAACAAAACACATTCCGGTTTGATATCTCTATGTATAATATCATTTTCGTGACAATATCTCAGAGCTTCCAGTATTTGTCGCATGTAATGGCTGTTGACAAAACACAAATTTTAAATTTTATCGAACAACCGAATCAACACGTGTAAAATACACATTTTAGCATTTAAACAAACATAATATAAAAAAAAACTGTCAGTAACCAAATTGTAATTAAAAATACGGAATTCATTTAAAATTAAAATAATGTAACAACTGAGTTTTGATAATTCTTTACACAAAACTCAAACACACAATCGTAAACGTTTTCGCATACCTAAATTACTAACACATTACGGAAATATAAAAATTAATTGGTTGTGTTATTTCAATAAAAAAATTCCTGAATGCAAAATATAAATAATTTAAGCGCACGTGAACATTTTAAATTGATAAATTATTGATTAAGCTTTAAGCAATCCAATATTAGTTTTTTTATTATTTATTTATAATTGTCATATTTAACGTTTGTGAAATAATGTTTATATAATTGTGATGATGACTCACGTATAATTTGTGAGTTGAAACTATAGTCAATAATTTATAAAAACCAATATACAGGCTGTTTCATTAATTTATTTATTTTTTTAAATTTATTTATTTATATTTAATAGTGTTTATCTACACACGTACTTACACTCATCATTGAATTCAATTAAAATCCAATAAAAATAAATTATGAATGTAAATAACATATACCGTGTGTCTCTAGCAAGACGCAACATAGGAATTTCACTATAGAAAAAAATTGAATTGATCCACTAAGGGTATGAAATTTTCGTATTGACGTATACGTTACAATTCATTGTTATTGCGTGTTCCTTATTGTAATATTCTCTAATTTAATTTTTGAAAATGAGTGTGTATACAATCCCTGAGAAAGTTCAAATGGTTAAGGGGGTATACAGTGGTGAAAGCTGTAGAAACACTTCTGCTTTGTTTGCTGTCGAGTTCATAAAATTTGAAAAAGCATAAACCGATGATGACAAAAGGCAAGAATTTTGTGAAACATTAATGGAGATACGCAATAATGTATATCCACAAACAAATTGGTCCTTTTCAGAACCACTAACAGATGTATAGAAAAGAATTTTTAATACGATGTAATTAAAACTTAAAGGGGAGTGTTTTCTTGGGTTTGCAAGAGAGATTATTATTTAGTACGTGTGACTTACAAGGGGTGCATGGAAGAACATGCAGTCTACTATAGGCTAGTGTGAATGTACTCCTTTAACTACACATATTCTACTATATTTTGTATATATTTTTTTCTCAGTTAGTAGTTAATAAAGGATTTATTTATTTATTATTATTTTAATAAAAAACCGTATTTGAAATTACATTTCTTACAATTGTTCTTGGATGGTTTTAAAATAATAATATTCTTATCTTGTTTGTTGACTCCTGATTCTAGTAAGACCTGAAATAGATAGTCAAACAAGAAATAGCAAATTAAATCATTTAAAGCATAAACATTTACGTTCTCATTATTCATAACATTAAAAACCTTAATCGGGCATTTTCTAAAATCTTCATGAATGCCATAAGTTTCAAATAATTGTTTACGTTCAAGAAACTAAAAATGTATAACATCGTCCAATTCTGGGTTATACTATAAAATAAATGTAACGTAAGATAAAAAGGTTGCGTTTATGGAACGTCATTTAAGTTAAAGTAATTTAAGAAAAAGTGGGAATGCTTGTTATTTGCTGTCGCACTCGAGCTGTAATTGTGTGGTGTAGGTAGAAAAAAGAACAAGATCGGAAGTATAGGGTGGTATAGGTAACTGCCGTTACAAAAGGTTGGCATCACTGACTGTGCCATCTGTTTTTTGCCCAACCGCAAATATGGTTTCAGTTTAATGTAACGTAAAATATAAAATATAACCAACTCTTACGTTACGTTAAATTTCTTGCATGTTCTTAAGTTACGCTAAATGACAGCATAAACGTGCGTATCTGAATTGCACAATTTATCTCCTTAAATGTTAAGTTACGTTACGTTACACTAAATGTTAAATTAAATGAAGCTGCATAAACCAGCCTTTAAAGAATAATATTTACATTTGAAGGAAGATTAGACATTCTACACTTGCTCTCTCTTTCTAACTTCAACAAATGCCGTAACGTATTGAGTATATAACAATCCGAAATTTTCATAGCAATAGTAGATCAAATGAAATTTTTTCTATAGTAAAATCCTATGTTGCGTCTTACCAGAGACACACGGTATATACTATACAGGGTTTTCAAACTTAAGTCGACACTATTGCTAACTTTGTTATTATTAGAGCTACATGGTCGGTTAGGAAAAGTAGTAGCATTTGTTTCTCTCATCACTATGATGAAAACAGAATAAAAATCGATTGCGTTCGCGAGTTATGTCAAATTGTTCCATTTTTTCAAATGGGACACCCTGTATACAATATATTCAATCGATAGGAAATTGAATACTGAATAAAAAGTGTCCTATTATTGTGAAATTCAGATTGAATAGAAAATTCAATTAAATGTTTTCTTGCGTAGCACAAACATTCCAATATGTAAAGGGAAGGCATTTTAATATTTGTAACACTTTGAAACACGCACGGCAATCATCTCTATATCCTAATCTCGCTATTATGCGGATAGCTTTTCTTTGGAGTCGAAAAATAGTGTGCCAGTTATGTGTGTGGCCCCAGGCTAAAATAGCATAAGAAATAATAACTATACACAAGTGCATAATATGCTGTCTTTACCACTGTATTAGATGTAACAATTGCAAGCCTTTTTAACAAAATAATCGAACGATTTAATTTTTTGCACAATTCCTGACAATGAATATTAAAATCAAGTTTAGTGCCTATAACACAACCAAGAAATTTGGTTGCAAGTATATTATTTGGTTGATTTATCTGTCGCAAAATAATAGCGAGATTTACAGTTTTGGTCGAGTTTAATAAAAGTGTGGGTGCACTAATTTTTTATAATATTTTTATATTTTTAGTAGGTAAATATATTATAATAGTAAAATCTACCTTGATATGAATTATTATGTGGTTTCTTTTATTGTTTCAATCCTAAAAGCCTAAAAATCGGTTCCCGCAAATTAATTGTAATTGTAATAAATGTACTGAAGATATCTGCATTACTATTTTATTTCATATTTATGTCATATATTTTTTACATGTTATTTATTTTATTTGTATAGTAGATCACATTACAAATTTTACTTCTTACGTATTATATACCATTAGTTTTGTATCTTGGTATAATACCCACATCTACGGCTATGATTCTCGTTTCGTCAGTACCTGGGTTGATGGCAACGTGTTTACAGAGATTAAACGATTGTTCTCAGACCCTAGATGGGTCGATATGCTGCAAGAGCGGCACAATGATCGTATTTTAGTTAGAGTTTATTGGTTTTTACTTAACCGTAGAAGTACCGCTTCACAAGAAAATGAAGAATCATTTCAAGCAATTATGATTTATTACTCCGCGCCAACTATTTGCTTCAAAATGATTTCGAATTTGGGAATCAAGGATTTTTCGAATATTTTTGATAAGATAGGTAAAAGCGATATTGGCCTGTAATTATTAAGAACATTAATATTTCCTTTCTTGTGAAGGGGTATTACAAGAGCTAACTTTAAAATATCAGGAAACACTCCAGATGTAATTGAAGAATTGATTAAAGTTGTAAGAGGATTAACCAAAACATTGGTCATATGTTTAATTACTTTAGTACTCATTCCGTATATATCTTTAGAATTAGTAATTGTAAAGGTCTGCAGCGCGTCTCTAACTATAATTTCAGATACAACATTAACATACAACAGATTGTTTTTACATTAGACATATTTTTCAAATATTCACTATGAGAATCTGTGAGCTTGGTACGCGGTCATATCTCGAAAACTATTAGGTATAGAAATTCGGGAAGAAAATTTCACTACTAAAATGACTATGAGAAAATCCTGAAAATTATTTTGAAGTTCCGAATTTCACCGCAAGGAGGCGCAATTGACAGGGTGAAGCATAAAATTCAAAAATTTTACCGAAAATTCTCATATGAAGCTACGACTTTAATAACATCATTAGAAGGCTCCTTGGCGTACCGACTTTAATAAGACAAGGGGAAGCTTCTGAATGTGTAATAATTTAAATGAATGTATTTTCTAAATAACTTACCTAATTACAGCAAACTCAGGCTTGCTTGTAAAAGAAATGTCAGTGTTTTCAAATACCGTATCCATCGGCACTCAATAAATAAAATTGCCAGAGGGCGCAGTTCGCAATAATAACAGTTTTTTTCAATTTTATAATGAAAATTTAAATCATACAGTATAATTTTGATGTCATAATCGGAAAGTAGATTAAATTTGCTAGAGAAAACGCTAAAACCACAGTTCGATATCTTTGCCCGTTTCAGAGTTATGGTCAAAAGATTACATTTTTCACACTTTAATTTGAAAAAATGCTTCTTTTCCTAATGAAACAGCCCGTATAAATATGGATCCCATAATCATTCATAAAATTTTAAATTGAGTCTGTTTAAATCGGTATTAGTTGCGTAAATAAATAGTCTGATAATTTAATTAAAATGGATTTAATAGAAAATGTCAAAATTACAACAACATTCAGCGAGATAAAACAATCAATCAATTAAACAAACGTCAAACATTCACAAACGTCCTAGCAACGGGAGCACTCTGAATTTTCACACAACTCTTCGTTCCAATCGTTCTCACATTTTAATTCAAAATTACTCATTCGTTCCAACATTCTCCCACCTTAAGTTGATAACAATGCCAACAACTCAACACAACGAACAATGTATTAAATTTCACGATTGAAATCTGCAGGGTGGCTTCACAAGTCTTCCACTGCGCGTACGTGTTTCTATCTTCTCAGGTAAAACATCTTTTTGGTCTTCATCAGCTTCATCGTCTTCATCAGCAGAAAGAATACTTATTTTCTTCGCCGATTTTTTCTTCTTTTGATAGCAACCTTTTAGATCATTATACAATTCTTCTCTTGAATGTATTTTCAAAGGAAATAATCTTTGCACCGGTCGTACTAGTTCTCCCTTAAATGTTTTTAATCTTACAACTCTAGTTTCTCCGTCAGCACTAGGTATAAGTTGAATTATTCGGGCTAAAGGTCAATCCAAAAGTTTTTGAAGATCATTGCCCACAAGAACAACATCTCCCACCTTGAGATTGCTCGAATTGGATCGAGTAGAAGCACGTTGTATTAGCTGATGAAGATATTCAATTCTAAACCTTTTCTTCAGCGTCTCTCTTAAACTTTGTATGTAGCGTAATCTTGCAGTAATCTTCTCAATTTGTAATCCCCAAATCGATATCAGGAACTTTACCATCTCTCAGTTCGTGAAGAAATAGAGAAGGCGATAATGGTATGAGCTGGTAAGTATCTTCGGCCAGGTAAGTCAAAGGACGACTGTTAATGACAGCTTCGCAATCACAGGTACTGTGGTAAGTTCTTCATAATTTAGAGCTGCTCTCCCAAGATTTTTATGTAGTATATCGTTCATGGAACGTATCATTCTCCCTACCATCCACCCTACCAAGCCGCTGAAGACGGATTAAATTGCCACTGAATCCTTTCCACTGTACCCCATATTTCTATCTTTTTCCAGTCAATATTGCGAAGAATATTGTCGGCTCCAGTGAAATTATTGCCATTATCCGTGTGGACATTTCTTGGTCGTCCTCTTCTTGAAACGAATTGACGAAAAGCTTCGAGAAAATTCCCCGTGGTCATTGAAGTCACCAACTCGAAGTGGACCGCTCTGTAAACAGCACAAGTGAAAAGACATACCCAGGCTTTCGTGTTGTCTTTCAGATACAGAGGTCCTGCATAGTTCATTCCAGTAACTTCAAACACAGCTGCATTCCTCACTCTTTTTTCAGGTACAGCACCACAGATCGACTCGATTCTCTTGGCGTCAAATCTTCGACAAATTACACAATTGTGTATTATTGTAGTAACTTGTTTCCTGCATCCCAAGATCCAAAATCTTTCTCTTAGAGCATTAATCACAATACTGGTAGGTGCGTGATTTAATGTCAGGTGCATATACTCTATGAGTTTACTTACTATAGACTGTTTTGAATCTAACAAAATTGGATGTCTAAAATCCAATGTGTCATCTTGATTGGCGACGGGGCTTTTCAGTCGAATGATTCCTTTCCCATCTTTGTAGACGTGCATTGTGGCTAGTCTGTTATCCTTAATGTTTGGGAAACTGTCTCGTTGAACCATGCGCACTACCATTAACTCTGCAGCATTGAGTTCTTCTACCTTCAAGTAGAACTTAATTCGCCTTGCTGGATGTTCTTGACAATTATTTATGAACCTCATCATCCATGCGAGTCTTCGTAGACTTTTCTCATACGAAATATCAGTACTAATAAAATTTTCACAAGCTTCTTGATCATTCTTCACTGCATTAACAACGAGCATTGATTAAACTTGCACTGCTTTCTGTTTCAACGCTTCTTTCTTCATTTCGCTTGTTACTATATCTTCGTCTACATGAACATGAGTGGAAGGCCAATTTTCTTCTAGATTTGATAACCACTGTGGGCCTTCCCACCATTTAGATTTGACAAACTCTCTTTCGGAACAGCCTCTTGACGGAAGATCTGCTGGATTTAATTCCCCTGGTACATGCCGCCACAAAGTAGGATCAGTCAATTTTGTGTGCAGGGGCGTTGTCCTGCAAAAACAAAACACCTTTGGATAGCTTTCCGCGTCTTTTCTCTTTAATATTTTCCCGTAGAGTGGTCGAATGTCGAATAGTAAACTCCAGTTATTGTTCTGCCCTTATAAAAAAAATCAATCATGATTACTCCATGGCAATCCCAAAAAACTGAAACAAGAACTTTTCCAGCAGATTTTTGGACACGAAACTTCTTAGGTCTTGGAGAACCAGAGTGTCGCCATTCCATCGATTGTTGCTTTGTTTCTGGATCGTAGAAATGTACCCAAGTCTTATCCATAGTAACAATTCGGTTTAAGAAGTCTACATCGTTTTCAAATCGAGCACAGATCGAACGCGATGCTTCTACCTTTGCATGCTTTTGGTCAACATTCAAACATTTGGAGATCCATTCTGCAGCAATTTTTCTCATGTCCAAATTGACGTGAACCATATGATGAACGCGTTCGTATGAAATATTCAGTGCTTCAGATATCCGTTTTAGCCCAATTCGACGGTCTGATAAAATCATGTCATGAACTGCATCGATATTTTCGGGGACTGACACAGAAACTGGCCTTCCCTATCGGTCATCATCTTCAATGGAAAATTTACCTCTTTTGAAGCTTGCATTCCAATTTTTGACGGTCGCATACGAAGGACATTGATCACCAAGGGTATTAAGCATATCTTCGTAAATCTGCTTACCTCTTAACCCTTTTAAATACAGGTACTTGATGATGGCTCGATACTCCAATTTTTCGATTTTCACAATTTCGGTGGACATCTTTTTTCATTTAATTTATTGCGTAACTCTGGTTTACTTTTTTGACGTCAAACTTTACACTGACACTTCTAATAAGTTATTGTTCGTTGCTATGGTAACGCAATATTTTCTTTATGCAAGGAACTGGTCTAGGCTAACTAGATATCAATACATCCTCGTATTTCGGAACAAATGCTGCCTTGTTCTAACGCTTCAAAATTGCGGGCAAACTCTCCATCGAGGCTTCGTAGACGAACACGATACCGTTTGTGATCCTGAGGTTGAGTTCGAGCGCCGCCAAACAAAGAATGGATCATTGTTCTATTGCCGATTTCCTTGAATTCCATTTTCTCTGTGACTTCTGCCAAGATGTACGAGTGATGTGATGCAGAGTCGATGACTGCCCGTATTACATGTTCAGTTTTATCATTGAACACCTTAAGCATGAAAGTTTGAAGGAAAACCTCTGAACCCGAAGACATGTTGGTCATGTTGTGTTCCTCGACTTCTTTTTGGCGATTGTCCGTACTCGCTTTACTTCCAGAACACGTTGAATTACAAGTTACACTTCGACACAGTAATAGAATATGCTTACGTCCACACCAAGCACATTTTCCTTTATACTGGCACTTCTTCATGCTGTACCCAGTTTTTGCACAATAAAAACAGGCCTTCTTGTCTCTCACGATGCTCTGCCTTTTTTTCAGAGATAACCGTTTGGCCTTTTCACAATTGGCGCTTTTATGATGCTCACCACAAAATATACACTGAAATCCTGTGGCATTGTTCGCCGTTAACAGTCCAGCCGCCGTTAGCACGTCAGAAAATTCCTGTTTCGTCTTCTTGCTTGTGTCCTTTTTCGAATCCGGAACAGCCCCAAAATCATTGACCGCCATTTCTATCCTTTGTTCGGCTCGAACTTCTTCTTCCAAGAATTTCATGAGTTTGGTGAGTCTATCTTTTGCTTCTTTGGCTTCAGTTGAATCCTTTGATCGCTGCCAAATTCTCGGCGTTTCTTCTGGTAGACAAGATTCAACCATCGGATATAGCATTGCAGCACACATTTGCGTCGTAACACCCAGTGATTTGAGAGCTCTCAATTGCGTTTCTAGTTTGTCATAAAGACTCCCGACTGACTGCTGCTTTCCTGTCTTTCCACTTTTGTTCAATACCAAATTAAGCAAATCACGCACATACAATTCAATTAACAATTCATTTTTACCGAATCTTGATTTTAAACTCTTTAAACAAGATCACTTGCCTTTGAATCTGTCACCATCGCTTGGACTAAATACTGGAACTTGTTCTCCTTGGTGATTTGCTGATCTTGGTGAATATTTTTGAAGATACTCCAAAATTGTAGCCACTCCCGTAATTCTCCGCTGAATTTTTTCAATTCGATTTTCGGTAACTTGAATCGCTTGTCTTGATGGGATTGATAATCCTCGCGTCTGTTTCTTTGCGGTTTCACGTCGAGTCAAATCGTTGGTTGTATATTTCCATTATTGCTTTTCTTCTTTGGCTAATACAAGCTTTAGGTTAGAATTCAAGCCGTTGTTGTGTTTCATATTGTACTAATTCTTAAGACTTTCAAACACATCAATTCTTTTTTTTTGTATGAATAATATTTCTGTCAAAATCAAACTGAAACGTCAGATTTCATGTTATATTAATAAACTAAGAAATTGCAAATCGATTGATGCTACTATAATTAACGAAAAGGTGTACAAAAATGTTTAAACTAATCCATTTTTTGAAAAATATTTTTATTAATAATTTTTAAATTACATGCGTAGTATGTGTTTATTTATTACCATTATAAGAAAACTTCTAAGAATATCGTTGACAATCGACAGATAAGGAATAGTTATTTACATTAGAGTGTAGAAAATAGAATTTTACGGCGCGACAGCCGTAAAATCACTTTACACACGAAATTTGTATAACAAAAAGTAAAAAAAAGAACAAAATTATTTCTACTAATTTTAAGTAGACCTAGCTGTTCATTTATTTTGACGTACACCACCTAATGTGTGTCAGTTCATTTGTTTAACTGACGTATAGATGGCGTCATCAATAAAAAAAATTAAATCCGTCCTTGTTCTGTACATTATCGTGTCAAGTTTGGTGTAACGTAAATTTTTTTAAATCAATTTATCGGCTTTTATACTTAGTTTATTTTTAAAACCTTCTCAAATAGCAGATAAATAAGTCACTACTTTACCGCATAGTAGCCGTACTTTACCGCATAGTAGCCGTACTGTGTGTAAAAATCAAGTTTCAACACAAGTATTAACAACTGAAAAATATGCTTTACAGTTCAGGAAGCCAAAAAGTGATTCACAATACGAGCTTGCACCTTTACCACTGTCACTTTTAACAGAAAATGGCCCAAAAAAAATGTTGAATCTCAACTATACGTTTTGTTTAAGAGTACGAATGGACTAATGTTTTCTAACGGTATCGTGCATGTCGTGGACTGTGGCGTTTTACTGCATAAAATAATTTGACAGAAAACTGAAACGGTGAAAGAGATCAGATAATAAATAAATATTTACAGCAACTACTTCAGTTAAAAGGGGCGAAAATATTCCACAGTTCAATTATTAAAACATATAAAAATACCATTTTTACAAAAAAAAATATCTAACGAGAGAAACAAGGATAGAATAATAAAAACATTAATGGAAAGAGTTCAGTCACAAAGATTTTTCTGTAAACAAACAGAAGAAAATGCACAATAAAGACCTAGATAGAAATTGCCACATATACTAGTAAAATTGTCATAGTTGTCGGTCAATATATTGATCTTTTGATCCTTTTAAATCAATCGAATTTAAACAGTTATAACATTTATTTTCTTCAGTCAGGTTTTGAGAATATAAAAGATCTATTTTTCACCTCCAATAGTTTCAAATATGAATACTTATAAAATATCGTTGCATTTTTGCATTATTTTACTGATTGTAATACAATATCTAGATTTGCCGGAAAAAAAAAGAAAATCATTACTAGACAATAGAAATTTGTCAAATTTGGCCAATATTTTTTATAAAAAAGATGCAGACAAAGAAAACATCGCAAAACTTTTTTTCATAGGAGTTTTGTCGGAAATTACGATAGACCGTTTTTCACCATTAAAAACTCACCCCTTCCCGACATCAAATCGCCCGAAATTTATTATTCCTCTTATCTTTTTAATATTTTCTTCCTTTTGCAATGAGTGTCATCTTGTTTTAAATTTTTTTACTCTCAATAATTAAAGGCCCTAAATAACAACCTGGAGCATTATTTTCTCAAGAAAATGTTCAAGAAAGAAAAATATCATCCTTACAAGAATCAATTGATTCATGAATTAAACGAGGATGACCTAGAACGCCGCTTGCACTTTTGCGAAAAAATAATGATGAAATTTCATGAAAAACCCAATTTTTTAAATAATATCATATTCTCTGACAAGGCCATTTTTTGCATTTTGTTGATCGTCACAATTGCAGGTATTGGTAAAGACCTATTGTTTGATGGAAATATTTCAGTAGCAAGTTAACTAGACTTTTTGAAGTTTGATTTAGTGCCAGCTCTGGCAGCAATGTTTCCAAATGATCACGAAGTAGATGTACCCCATCAGGATATTTGGTTATAACTTTAGAATCAACGATCGTCAATATCTTGATACAACATTTACTGCAAGGTAAATAGAATGTTGGGGAGCAATTAAGTAGCCACTGCGTTTCCCAGACTTGGCTGTCTATTTTTTTTCTGTGGGGTTATTTAAAAGCAAAGGTTTATTTTAATAGGCATAATAATTTAGACGAGCTACGAAAAAGAAATTGCGCTGAAGTGGAGTACTTCCCACCTGAATTCCTTGAACGAAGTATACAAAGTATATACACTCGTGTTGGTCGGTGCCAAATGGTTAACGGAGCGCAATTTGAACACTAAATTTTGATTGTTGGGGTTTAACTAAAACTTTTTTCCATTAAAGTTATATTTTTATTTCTTAAAGTAAATATGGTATTTTCTCAAAAAGATACTAATTTTTAAACCCATCATGCAAGTAGTTGGACCATCTAATAAAAGCAGCACAAAAAGTTAAGATTGTCATTAAAAAACCAATGATGACGTCATTGTGAAAATATTTTTCATCATAAGGTGTCTAATTAAAAACTAAAATTTTGCTTAAAAACATTAATAGCTGAATACTAAGTTGTGTTCCATACTTTACCAACAAGACTGTCACAAATTTGTTAAAAGTTAACACAACACACAAAAATAAAATAAAATATAAAAAAAGACTCATTAGCAAGAACAATCTACAAGACTTATTGCAATAAAGTTTATACGTAATAAACATTAACAGTGAAAAATCAAATGGATCACGTGATCGATAATTTTCGTTACTAAAACAACTTATCTTAATAAATGTCCAACAATTAATTAAAAACGAAAGTTAATATGCACGTAAATACGAAAAATCTCGGCTGACTGTGAACCCAGGCCAGCTGAGGTGAACCAGAGGTTGTTGTGGTGGAAAGAATGACGATGGAAACGAAGACGAGAAATCGGATCAAAATAATTCTTTTTAATAACTCCAGAACATGGCACGTCGGTACAATAAATTCTTTCGAATAGATCCGACTAAGTAGGAATTTATGTTTGTGGTACGGGAAACTTCAAAGGTTAAATTTTTCGGTCAAGTGACGAAATATAAATATCTGTAAACTTGCCAAACGTGGAAAAATACCCCTAACTAAAATCATCGACCACGACAAAACATAATAGATGATGAAATTTCGAACTATATTAAAAAAATTACAATCAAAAGGATTAGACAGCAAAAATTTATTTTATTTAAGATGAAATCAACAAACAAACCTCTTCCTCCTAACTTATTGAACCACTTTGAAGCATTTATTTATAAACTCTTAAAAGCCATAAGTATAAACACAGATAATCTTCCTCCTTGTTTAAAGGAAACAAATTTAAAAAACGAAATAAACTACCTAAGTAATCAAAGTAACCCTTTTAATATTAATTCACAACATGACAATACCAAATACGTTAAATGTGATGCAATATAACTGGCGTTCTTTGACCTATAATAAAATAAGTTTACTAACCATTTAAGTAAATCAGATATTCACATAGCAATACTTTATGAAGCCTGGTTGAAAAGTATCATTAACTTTACTTGCCCTGGTTACCAAATAATAAGATCCGACCGTCATGATGGTTACGGCGGTGTTGCTTAGTGTCCAAAAAATTTACTTTACTAAATACCTTATTCAATGTCCCTTTAACAAAAAAATAGAAATAGTAGCAATTACTTTGCCGCAATGGTCCAATCTTTGCATCGTCAGTGTATATAGACCACCTAACGTGACCACGACGAGAACAGATTGGGAGAACCTTTTTACTGCACTCGCCTCATCTGTACTAGTTGCCGGTGATTTCATATATTACATAATCAAATGTGGGGTTGTAAAATAATGACAATTTGAGCAATTGTCTTATAGATCGCTTAGAAAATTTTAATTACGCATTACTTAACAACAGAACTCCAACTAGATTAAGTATGACTAATGATTCGGCAATATACTTGAGTATGGTCTCGAGTAATCTTGCACTGCCATGTGACTGGTCTATTCTGGATGACACTTTAGGGTCTAATCATTATGTAATTACTATAGACATCTTTAGGCAAGAAATTCTTGCGCATAAATACAATTTTAACGTTAAACGGCTAATTAAATTACGTCTAGAACAAAATCAATTATTCCCAGAAATGCAATTTGAGTTTCGTCGAGGACTTGGAACTCTAGATGCTCTTACAACTTTAGTTTCTGATATACAGCACTCCCTTTCAGACAACACATACTTGTGTGGATTCTTTGTAGACCTTAAGAATTCTTAGGATGGAATAAATTTGATAACGCTTGAACGTTTGTTAGTAGGTTTAGGGTTAGTACCGGTTAACGCTTCCTGCATCATAAATATTTTCCGCCACAGAAAAATTTTTGTTTCCGTCTTGTATAAAATTAGTTCAGTCAGTAAAAGTTTTGGTGGATTGTCTCAGAGATCTGTGCTAAGTCCCATTTTATTTAATGTCTATACTACCCATTTACATCATATAGCTAAAAATACAAAAATGATTCAGTATGCCGATGACTTTGTCCTATATAAAGAACACAAAAATTAAACTACTGCAGCTGACATCTTAAGTAAAGACATCGAAGAAATTGAGCTGTGGCTTAATAATCATAATTTATTTATATAAATTTATTTATATCAGCCGAAAAATGTCAGTGCTGTGTGTCCTCTAGGCACCGAATTCGTGATCAAAATTTAAATTTGGAATCTAATAGTTACGAAATTTAAAAATATGTTAAATATCTGGGATTAATCTAGACAAGGGTTTAACATGGAAACTATATGTTGAATCAGTAGTAAACAAATGTGAAAATATTTTAATCTTAATGCTTATTTGTACCAAAACTTGGTGTGGTGCCGAAACAGAAATACTTTTCTGGTTTATAAAGCATACTTTAGATCTGTAATAGATTATGGTTGTACTCTTTACGGTTCTGCATCCAAGTCCATATTAGATCGTTTAGACAAAAACACAAATAAAGATATTAGAATTTGTTTAGGTCTTATGAAATCCACTCCTGTGCCAGCAATGTACGTCGAAGCCAACGAACCTCCGCTAACTTTTAAAAATACAAGAAAATCTAACAAGCCCTTAGCCAATAACTTATTCGAGCTTGGGCTGGCCAACCTTGTACATAAGTTCTGGTCTCGACGTAACTCACCACTTTTAGCTGATGCTTACCAACTTAAGGAAACGATTTTTAGGGATTCAAGACTTTTTTATAAAACCCTTACCGTTTCTTGTGGAAAAAAAATATATATTTTTTTCAGAGTATGTTAACGAAGAACACGTTAACAAAAACATATTTTACTCAAATCTCGAACGATGGCCAAACTCTATACATATTTGCACCGACGGGTCTAAAAATGAAGTAGGTACAAGAACAGGTTTTTTTATAACCCAATGGAAGTATAGAAAAATGTTTCGATTGTCTAATGTAACTTATATCTTTTCTGCACAAGCTTACGCTATCATAAAAGCGTTAGAGCACTTAAACAGTATTAATTGTCACAACACCGATTAACTTTTTGTATCTGATTCCAAATCATGTTTATTAAGAATGCTTCACCCTTCCCTTAACACATCCCCTATGATTTTGAACATTTTATACCAAGTTCATTTACTAAGCTATAAAACAATCAATGTCATTTTCTTGTGGGCGAAAGTACATTCGGGTATATTTGGCAGTGAACAAGCAGATTTACTGGCAAAGCAAGCCACTATGAAATTAGAAATAGAAAAGGTAACTATTTTCTTTTCGGACTTGATCTCTAAACTTTAAGAAAAATATAAGGCTGCAGTGGAATGAAGATTGCCGATTTAAGTATTATAACAAACCTACACATTATTTCTACATCCTTTGTATAATCATGTTAGAATAGCCTTTGTTGAGCCTCTTATTAATCTCCACGTAGATCTTTCTAGCAGTGCCACGACTTTGATGTGCTTCAATAATGATAATGTTTACAAAGAAATTTATCACTTCCTTTGCCGATGTGCATTAAAAATTTTAATTCACTAGATTATTCAAAACCGTCTATTAAAAAACAATAAAATCAACAAACTGATTGCGAACGATGTAAGATAAAAAACAACAATCAATTTAAATGTGCATAATAAAGACTTAGCGATTATTTTAAAAGGGGGAAATTTAAACAAAGGTTACATGTTGTACAGAAGATTTCTTCGAGTTTCTAATAGTTATAGAGAAAATACGTTAGCGTGGAACACCCTGAATACGTTGAATATATAACAAGAACACTTATAACCCAAAAGGTATGATTTTAATTTTTCCCTACGTGTTCGTAATCGGTTTATAACTCAATTGACAAGTTTGAAATGATCCATATTCGGACGCCTTTTTAAATGTACAGACGCTCCTTTTGGCAAGGATATGCGTAACCGGCAAGAGATTTAATCGTATTGTTCAAGTACTTTCATAATTGAATTTCATTTCCTTGAGTAATTTGCTTTATACCGAAGCAAATTTGTTTGTTAGTTTAGTATTCTAGTTTATCTATATTTATATAAATACCATTCAATGTTAATCTTGAGCATACACTGAGTGTACAAATTTCATTGTCTTACCAATTGGGGATTGGTTCAATTGATTTCGTCATCACCTATCCAGGTTTATACTAATCTTCTGGGTCACCATACATAACACTTACATCTCAACACAATAATAAAAATGTACAATACGAATAAATACATTAATAAACTGCCTTACCATAAAAAATTACTAGTTAATAGTTTAAGGTAAAATTTGCCGAGTCAATACCACTTGTCAAATTTCCATTAAAAGCATATTGTAAAGATTAAAAGAATCCCAAACAATACATTTTGAAAAACTTATCAAAATGCAATATTTACAGATTTAGAATTTAAATCAGTGTGTAATTGAGAAAACAAAATTGATCCAAATTTAATAATACTCCGCCATAAAATAGAAAGGTGAAATATGTGCTTATGCGCCAATAAAATATTTCAATTTTTTTTATGCAAACGTCCTCAATTCAATTGAAATTCGAAATTTAATTTTCTTTCGTTTGAAGCCAATTTAATATCGCGTAGATAAGCTATTTAGGGATTTATAAAGTGAATAAGCGGAGAAATGCTAACCTTTTGAATAATTCCACTTAAATTAAAAAAAAGAGCTATACATCGCAAACATTTTTAACTTCATTTGTAATTACCTACAAAATTTTCTTAAAAATTTATTTCAATAGTGTTGATTTTACACATTATGGTTGTATATCATCAAAAAATATTTTTTTTCAATGAATTATAAATGAATTATAAGTAGTCTAGACCAACAAAGTACATATTTTGCAAGAAAATAAAAGTATCAATTGAATCAGCCTAATTATATAACTTTTAATATTAAACTATGTTCAACTTTGTTCCGCTTCACGGTCAATTTAATATGATGGTATTTTTGGATATAATAAAACCGTAAAGAATAATTAACAGTGTAGAATTATACAGATAATGAATACTATACCTTATGCACGCTAATCTAAACAAAAATATAAAATAAAGTTTGATTTTCTATTAATAAACATTTAGAAATTAGAAAGAAATTAATCAAAAATATAATATTTAAACACACCTTCCATAGGTACAACCTCTTTTAGTTGCAGAAGCTCTGCCTACATCTTTTGTTCCAAGAGATAGTGGAACTGCCTTGCAGGCATTGACTGACTTTATTAATGTGTATATTTTGAAAAGGAAGTTGGAGAAACGTAATTTTTTTAAAGAACCTAATGCACATTTTTCAGTTTCAAAAGGAGTCACATTTATTTTTACCAAATTCAAGGCCAACTGAATATAACTGGTAGAAGTTCTTATGACCTTATTACCTATTGCGATAATGATTTTCATGTGGAAAGAATATTTAAAGATGAAAACCTCTGAAACAAGAATATGTTACCAAATAAAGGCACAATTTTACAAAAACTGTCTTCCCCCAAAAATTATAAACGAGGGAATTCCATGAGGAATTCAGGCAAAAGATCCTAAGTATATTTTAGAAACACAGTAAAAAATAATAATAATACAAAAAACTAAATTGCGAAAAATAAAACATGATACTGGATTTACCTTTTTTTTTTACTAAAGCAGTTTTGATGTAGTTATTTACGTTACCAGTGACATAAGTTACAAAATTCGTTACGTGTAACATACATTTTTTTAATAAAAAAAAGTTAAAGAATAAACCTATTTTGAATTCAAATTCTAATCGATGGTGAGCGATGTTACCATGGTTACCATTTCCAAAACTAATGTAAAAACAATCTGACAAGTAGCAAAACAATTTACTTTTCGTAACAAGTTACGAAAAGTGGACCATTTTGACATCTACTTTGATTAGGAAACATGTCACTTTATATGTTGAAATTAGAAAAATGTTGTTTACTTAATTTAGTTTTTAAATAAGCAAGGACTGATAGCATATTCGCTGAGTTTTAATTGTTTGCAAATGCAAAAAAATAATTGCAGTTTGCTTTTAATAAGAGAATTAAGAATGTTTATAACCTATTCAAAAAATTATTTAAAAAAAGTTGTATATAATTAAACTAAAAACATCATTTATTTAAATAAAATTTCAAATATTTATTCAAAATGGTGTTTTGGCCTAACCAACTTTATTCAAAGTTTAATCTATTTTCCTGTATACTAAATTAACCACAAAAAGTAAGTTTACTGAAATGGTACAAATAGTTTTTGAAATACTGCATGTGCGTGTTACGTACAAAAATAAAGGGTTTAAAAATGTCCCACATGTACCCTAACACGTATTCCAAATACAAAAGATACTATAATAATATTTTCGAAATCAATTAAACTCTGTTAATAGGTTCATATGTAAATTTCATTGAGAATGCTACGCAATCAATTGTTTGTTAATCTGTTATCTAATATATATAAATGAATGTGTGTGTATTTGTTTGTTTGTTTGCTTTCGAACTCCTCGTAAACCGTTAGTTCGATTCTAATAAAATTTTACACACTTCTTCAAGTCGATCCAGAATAGGTCACGAACATTTGATTTTCGCGATTGCGCTCGCGGTTTCCGCGGAAATCACGAAAAACCGCGAAATTTACCACTTTTTAACCGTTTTTCATCGCACAGTGGGTGTGCATGTTTCTGAAGAAAACGAAATAAATGGAACGAAGGTAGCCAAAATATGTACCTTTCCAACAAAAAAAAAAATTGCGATCGGACGCATACTTTCGAAGATATGATTTTTTATAAACCAGTGATGCTTAATAGATAACTGCTAACAATTCTTTTATTTGGCGTAGCGAAGCACGCCGGGACAGCTAGCTAGGAAAATTTTTGTAATTGACATTAACAACGAATCACGATTCACTGTTAAATTGCAATATTATCCGTTTGGTTAGATCATCCTAAATTTAAAAAAAAATATTTCACTAATCGCACATCATACATTTCAATATTTTTGAATGATAATTTAAGTATATGGTACTACACGAGGAGAAAATCGCAGTTTTCATGCGAGTGTTTTATCTGCGCAAGAGTGGTAACCCGAGCGCTGATAATCACGAGCAATGAAACATAATTTTATCCTCAAGTAATACACTATACTTTTTCCACGACCAGTATGTAGTATCTATGAGTATCTATGTTATTCAACATTTAACTGTCAATTTGGCAATTTAAAAAATATAGCTGTTTTCATGACTACCAAACATTTTTTTATTCTCAATAATGAACAATAATTATCACGTTTACTTTTTTATTTGAAGTGTAGACGTCGTTTTGACAGATTTTCAAGTTAGATAAATAAATGTCAGTTTCAAATCAAAACGAGCAACCAATCAGCTTTTGCAACTACATTCAATCAATTGGGGTATATATACCGTTACTAGTAACAAAATGATTTTCTGCAGATTTTTAGATATGACAAAATTTTCCCTAGTGATTTAGGACTACGAAATGTAAAGTCTTCATAGAGGTCGTGGAAAAAATTGTTTTCGTCAAACCTGTTAAAACAGATTTTAATAAAAAAATTGAAAAAAAACGCAATAAATTAAAAATTGTATTTAAGACATTTTGCCAGGTCTAGGTTTAAGTTCGAATAAAATTCGTGTTAGCGGAAAACTCATAAACTTTCTGCGCCATAAGGTGTTAACTCTCAAAGATATTGCACCAAAACGACCTTGCGCCCAAACAAGTTGCCAAAACTGAGGCGCCAAAACGTCCCATTCCGTCAGTGCACACTATAGGTAATTAAATAATGTGGATATAAATGTCAACAAAAAAAATAATGTGGCAGTTTGTTCTTACAAAAAAAATTCTTTGGACCCCAAACATGGCCAGACTTAGTGCGTACAAATTCAGAAGTGAATAAGAGTCACATCAAAAGCTTACTCGGGATGTTAATGAAACTATATACATTTCTGTGTTATGAGTTTTGAGAGAGAGTTCAGCGGAGAAAATACTAAAAAAAATAAACCATACTCACTAATTATGATGTCGAAAATTCACTCATTATTAATAACAATACAAAGATACAATAAAATTGTAATCGATTGTACAATTACAAACACAACCGTGACAACAATAAACTTTTAACGTTTGCATTTCATCGCCTACTTAATTTTTCAATAATAATAATATTCGTTAAAAACATGTTTCACGGCTAACAGTGGATTTTTGGTAGACAAATATGTTCAGAAACATTATAGAGAATTTAATTCTGCATAAAAAAATATACAGGGTGTTCGGTTTGATTTTATTAAGTTTTTCATCATTTTCGATTACAAAGTTTGTAATTTTTTTTCTCATATCCTGTATAACTTTTAAATTATGGACAGGTAGGGCCGTTAACCTAAATAAAGCTTCAATTTTATGTTCCAAATACTAGCCTAAAAACGTGTAATATCTGAAGGCCGATATTGAGTCAATCAAATGTTTAAAAATCGATATTTCGAAAAGCATAATTTTTGAGTAAGACTCATGTACATAAAGTCACCATAGTTTTTTTACGTAGATTAAAAACAAAATATTAAAAATATATGTTTTCATTTAAAATGTCAAAGATGGTCCACGAAAATGTCCCAGTATAATAAAAAATATTTTTAAATTGTAACCTTTAACGAATTTAAAATAATGGCCAATTCTAATTTTGAAAAAATCTACTTTTTAAACCCAAAGGAAAGGAACACCAACTGCAGCGTCTATTTAACCAACAAAAAAACACCAAAAACTGCACCAAAAACAATGTAATGTTTACTAAGTTAAACATTACAACGTTAGGAACTAGTAATAGCAAAATAGATAAGAAATATGTCAAATTACCAAATTATCCACATACACAAAAGGTCTTCAAAAATATTTTCAAAATTTGATCATAAAACAGTAACCTCTAGTAGTAACAACATCTTTTAGGCAATCCGAAAGACCCAATAGAAATGTATGATAAATCGGGAGTATATAAAATTAATTGTAAAGACTGTAACCAAGTATATATAGGGCAAACCAAGAGACCAATTAAAACTCGTTTTAAAGAGCACGTAGCTCATGTCAAATATCATCGCACAGATAGGTCCAGTGTTGCCATGCATATGTTTGAAAATGGCCATAAAGTAGGCGACATTGAATTAATTAAGAGGGTAGATAATAAAACGAACTTGATTCTTATGAAAGTTTATAAATTTTTAAAAACAGAAATTTGCTTATGAATTATGATGATAACGGTCCATTAGGATTTTAGGAATTATTTAAGCTCATCTAAGAATCAATTAAGTTTAACGATGCGTGATAAGCAGATAGTATACATAAGCTTCCGTTGTTTTTAGTTTTAGTATCGGTATCGCTGATGATGACAGCTTAGCTGTTGAAACACGTGTCCGAGTAAAGTTTTTGGTGCAGTTTTTTGTGTCTCTGTTGGTTACTTTTTAAAGGCTCAAGGTCCGGGTTCTACACGAACCTGTATATAGAATTATTTGCGATAACATTTAAAAAATATTTTGGATTGTACATGGTGCTCCAGAAACATGTGCCATAAAGTTGGGTTATTTTAAATGGAATACCTTGCATTTTTCTATTTTTGTAGCCCCCCGAGGAACCTGAAAACATTTTCAAAACCAATTTTTAAAAAATCTACTTTTTAAAAGCAATATCAGAGGTCCGCGTCCTACACGGACAAGTTGTATATACAGGGCGGGGCACTACCAACAAATTATTCTATAGCATTAAAACGACAAATAATGTTAGAAATTTTAAGGCATACATATGTCAAGATTATTCGAAACCACATTTTAAAAATATTTTGGATTGTACAGAGTGCTCTAGATACACGTACCGTATCAAAGTTGGGTTATTTTAAATGGATTACCCTATTTTTGAATTGTACCATAAAAAAATAATGTATGTTTTTTAACATGTCCCTATACCTATTTACTTCCGTTTCTGAGATAAATCGATTTTACCTTATTTGCAGACCCTCCAAAAAATGCAATAACTTCAAGATAAATAAGAATAAGCAACTTTGGTTTACACCACCTTACAAAGAGTCTTCAACATCTCTTTTGCAATATTCACTGTTATGTTATGATGTACAGGGCGTTTTTAATACTACCGCATAACACTAACAACTTTATTCTTAAATAACTTGCTTAACTTAAATGGAACACCCTAAATTTCTGTAGCCTGTTGAAAGCTGGAACTAATTACCTTTTAGTCGGTATTAGGGTTACCAATCCCTAACTATGATAGTTTTTGAGATATTTTAAAATTTGATAGTTTAACAATTTACGATGTACTGGAGTCTAGTTACCTGTGAAATATCCACAATATGGACATTATCTTGCAACTTTCCGTTTTAAATATTTACTTTAAAAATATTTATTTTTTTTCAGAAAAATAAAAGAAATGTGCTTATGAATAGTATCCCGGGCTCTAAGAGTCAGTCGAATTACGCACACCGGTCACAATTTACTGATGTTTAACAACAGCAACCGTTATTTGGTACATCAAAAATCAATCATACTGTAAACATCGACAAACTTTAACCTGTTAACTAAGAATGTAATACAAATCGCTTTAATAGTAGTATGATAATTTTGAAAACCATTATTTTTAGAATTTTTTTAACAAAGTTAATCCTGTTTACAGTGTCAACGATTTTTGCTGAAACTAATAACGGTTGCTGTTGTTTGTGACAAGTGGGCGTGATTCGACCGACTCTTAGAGCCTGGCCTAAGTCATCAGCACATTTCTGTTATTTTGATCTGAAGAATTTTTTAAGGTTAATATTTAAAGCTGGATTGGCCTACACATTAAAAAATGTTTGCAAGATAATGTTTATTTTACTGATATCTCACAGGTAACCTAAATTCCAGTAATTTGCAAATTATTAAACTAGCCAATTTTAAAATATCTCAAAAACTATCAGAGTTAGGGGTTGGTAACCCTAATACCGATTGAAAGGTAACTAGTTCCTGATTCTACTAGGCTACAGGGTGTTCCATTTAAGTTAATCAAGTTATTTAACTTTTAAGTCGTTAGCGTTATGCGGTAGTATTTAAAACACTCTGTACATCATAACATAATAGTAAATATTGCAAAAGAGATGTTGAAGGCTGTAAGGTGATGTAAACCAAAGTTGCTTGTTCTTATTTATCTTGAAGTTATTGCATTTTTTGGAGGGTCTGTAAATCAAGTAAAATCGATTTATCTCAGAAACGGATGTAAGACAGGCTAAAGCAATGTAATCTACAGTTTTGTTTTTGAAAATAAACATTATGATAATTATATTATATTGGTTTGAAATATCAGTTCAAGAAGCCGGAACCACAGAATCCAAATGTACTTGTCTAGCCTGAATCCTATTGCCTCACTCCAAGTTACGTATCAGAAATATGAAACTACGTCACGGATTTACGAGAAAGTCAAAAAAATATCAAACGACAAAACTTATTTACAACAGAATAAACGTTAATGAAAAAAAATATTCAAGAGAAACAGATTTTAAACATCTCACTCATTCTGTGAAATTTTTATTAAATTGTAACTTCATTAAAATGTAACTTTGTTGAAAACAAAGCCTTACATTGTCAAAATCTGTTGATCATTCTCATATTTTACCAAAACTTTTATATGAAATTTTAGATTGTTTACTGAAAAGAGTCAAATTTCATGTTTCTGTCAATATGGTTTTATTTAATTTGTGTTTAACGTTCATTAACGTAACATGATAAATTCTTTTCATATTATATAGAGTCAAACATTTTTCACTCAGTTTGTTTATTTGACGTATGTAAACTTTTGAAACCGATATTAATCTAAATTTATCGCTTCACGTACGCGTATAAAAATAAAATTTCCGTTGCGGTTCTTTTTACTCCACATCTTATAAATAAGACGGTTTCCAAACTGAAAATTTGAACAACCCTTTTTTTCACTTTTTCCGACGAATTAAAGTTAGTACGTTATAATAAAGCAAAAAAATTTTGTCCGATAGCAGGCCGGACGTCCGTCCGTATGTAAACAAGATATCAAGAAAATCACCAGTCCGATTTTTATGAAACTTTGTACATGGACCTTCTTTATAATTCCACAGATCTGATTAGATTTTGGGCATAATTCATTTAACCAAAAGGACCGTTATCATACATAAATCTTAGAATTTTAAAAATATTTACAAAAATATTCATTTTACACATTTTTGTTTCTAATACAAGTTGTTTGTAATTTAATTATACACAACTTTTGCTTAAACTACTTTTTGATCCGATTAGTCATTACTTGGATATGTAGGATGTTAATGAATACCCGTTACAGATTTTAAAAGCAAACAGATTGTAACTAATAAAAATTTTGTCTTGTTGATTTTTCAAAGTTTACTTTTATTTTTAAAAATATAGTGCGACAGCTAAAATAAAAAAAACATTTTTTCTCTAAAACGGTGCATGTTACGTACTCTAAACAACGGTACCTTTTTTTAGTAAAACTTTGAAATTTCTTAATTCTTTTTCTAAAAAAAGTGGCAGATCAAAAAAAAAATGACTGAAAAGATCCCTTGGCCCCTTCAAATGAGAAGCTTATGATCGTGTTAGAAAAATCTAACCTGCATTAGAAAAATTGGCTTGTAAAGTTAATTAACTCTGCCAATTTTTAAATTTTTTTAAACGGAGTTCTGAAGATATTTCAAAAAAATAACCTAAAGACGTCATCTTCAAAGAGCTCCAGCATCAAAACCAAAGTTCAAAAGTATATGTTTATATGAACTTTCATCCATTTTTTGCATGTTCTGTTTGCCTTTAATACGTATTCATTAACACCCTGTAGTGCCACTAATTGTTGTAACAATATCTCCATCAATATCAATTATTCAAAAAAAGTTGAGGGAAAAAGTTCCCATTTTTTTCTACAACGCAATTTAATTTTGCTTTGTGAGAATGAAAATTTTCAACTCGCCTTAAGGAACTTGAGTGCGCAATACCTCGTTTTGTCCGACGTACTATCGTAGGTAGCGTTCCTATAACGGCTTAGCAGTTAGATTCATTTAACTAGTATTGGATAATACTGAAATGTTTACTTCGATTTTACAAATTGCTAAGATGTGTACATTGCAATCAAACCAAAAACTTTTTAATAGAATAGATAGTTCTAACACATATACAGTGTGCCCAAGATAAGAATGAACAGCATGGGGATCTGGAAAACCGTGAGAGATACAAAGTCGGTTAAATTTGGAAAAAGTTGTCCACTCAAGGGGTCAATATTTTGCTGTTAAGAAACTTGCTGAGTTTGGCTTACTTCCAGAGATATTTAAAAAAACCAAAATTGTGCAATTTTGTTTTCAGTATATTCTGAAGTTATCCGAAAAGTTACCAAAAAACTGAATTCACTTTGTCATTGCCACTCTTTCTGTTCTACAAGATGGCGTTTACGAATTTTTACTACAACGTTTCGTTTCAAAGAAACCATCATCAACTTTATTTTTCTTATGGCAAAAAAAGTACACTCCGTATAAGAAAGCATTTTTTATTACGAATTCAACGATGTACTACACAATATGGTTATTTGTGATTTTATTAAGAAAAAATAACGTTTTAGTAAATTTCTAATCTTTTTGGTCTAGTGTGCGCTGAATGAAACCATGGCAGTGAAAAAATGAAGTCTATTGTTAGTTCTGACAGAATCGATTCGATTGACATAGTAGTATCAGTTTAGCAACGTCATTCAGTGTAGGTCATATTTTACAATGGAACACGTAAATTTCAAATCTTTTTGATGTAGTGTGCGTTGAAATAATTGCGGCAAACAGAAAATGTTGCTGCGCTCGAATGTTTTTGGCGGTACAGTACGGGTTGCTTGAATGAACCGTATTCTTTTAGATTGGACACCAAACGCCTAAATATGGATTTTCCTGGTTGCCTCTGTCCCGGGTACTTGATCAAATACAAGTGTTCGGCTTCTACAGAATTTCTCCGGCATGTAATGTAGTAGGACAGCATATCAAATTTCTCTTCATTTGAAAACATTACTTGCTCCATTGTAAAATATGACCTACACTGAAAAACGTTGCTAAACTGATTCTACTTTGTCATTCAAATAGATTCTGACAGAATTAACAATGAAAGAAATGGAGTCGATTGTTAATTCGACTTCATTTTTCGTTGCCATGATTTCATTCAGCGCACACTAGACCAAAAAGATTAGAAATTTACTAAAACGTTATTTTTTCTCAATAAAATCACGAATAACCATATTGTGTAGTACATCGTTGAATTTGTAATGAAAAATGCTTTCTTATACGGAGTGTACTTTTTTTAGTGCCATAAGAAAAAATAAAGTTGATGATGGTTTCTTCAAAACGAAACGTTGTAGTAAAAATTCGTAAACGCCATCTTGTAGAGCAGAAAGAGTGGCAATGACAAAATGCATTCAGTTTTTTGGTAACTTTTCGGATAACTTCAGAATATAATGAAAACGAAATTGCACAATTTCGGTTTTTTTCGAATATCTCTGGAAGTAAGCCGAACTCAGCAAGTTTCTCAACAGCAACATGTTAACCCCTCGAGTGGGCAACTTTTTCCAAATTTAACCGACTCTGTATCTCTCACGGTTTCCGAGATCCCCATGCTGTTCATCCTTATCTTGGACACACTGTATATATTTTAATTTTATAATATTAATTAAATAAACTAGTTTGCAACCAAACGTACAAGGTTTCTATAAATGATTGTTGGAAAAATAAAAAAATGGAAATTTGCCACTTAAACTGATAATGAATTAATGTATGCTAATGTCATCATCTGGCAGTTGTAATTATTAACCCTAGTTGTAATTGTGTTCTTCGTCGTTTATCGTTAATTGTTTTCATTTAATTGCCAACTTGATGAGACAATCATTTATAGAAACCCTGTATATAATAAAATAAGTTTAAAATAATTACAGTTTAACTCTAAACTTACCTAGCAACTGATTCGCTGTAGACAAATCCTGCGGCTGCCCTACGAACCACTTCGTAACTCAAGTCAGAACCATCCATACTGAAACAAATTTAAATGTTTAAACGAAAGGAAGGAAGTAGTATAATAAATATAAATGATACTAGTGACGCAGACAATGTCCCAAGAGTAACATTTTACAACTTCGGTTAAAGTTACAGGTAGGTCAAACACTGTTTCTTTCAGCATTGCCTTAAGGTAAAAATTGTATTTTTGAAATGAGTATCTCGTAGCAGATATAACAATTTTATTTATTAAACATAAGTTCAATTAAATCGTTTTTAATTTGAGCATTAACATTTCACCTCTTATTATTTTCGTTGAATTATGAAAATTGATTACTAAGTATTTCAAAATATGCTGAATATTTTTTAAGCATGAATATGTTATATGTTAACAAAATTTGAAAAAGCATTTACCTTAGTACCTTTAAAACATCTTTTTTTGATAGAATAACGAACAATACGGTCTTTCCACATCATTTGTGGAATCGCTCTAATACTGAATGGTACATGTATGTATTTTTAACAATGTCTATCGATTCTTGAAACGCTTTAAATTACCAAAAAGTTATGAAAGGTAAGTTGGTAGAAATTTTAAACTTAATTTCCTTTTCGAGCGTTTTGAGTTTTAGTCTGGTTCAAGGGAGAGAGCACGTCATTTGGGTCGCGAAACAGAGATATAAAAACCCTTGAACTTCGTCTAAACGGTTATGAATATCTACACGTTTATTTTTTTCCAACAATTTAAACCGTTTTTACGGTACTTCCCAAATTTTAATAAGATCAATAATAAATTACTTAACATTTTAGAAAACAGTATCGTTATTTTCACTTTTTTTATCAAACTTTTCACACTTTCTATATGTTCCTATACGTTTATTAATCGAGTCGATTGCATTGTGTACCAAATGCAATATACTTTATGCTACATAAACTATTAAATTAATTTAGTTTACTAGACTTAGTTTTAAAACTACATACAAATTACATTTTCCCTTTAAAGTTTGTAAACGTTTTACATGTCTTTGAAATTTCATAATTTTTACTTCAAAAGAAGTTATTTTATTCCTAGTTTTAAAAAATGCAAATGCAGCCTCAAAGTTTAATTAAAAAGTACTCTTGTTCATATAAAGTACGATTTAAATCATATCACATTTGAATATCAAATATGAAAATAACGCAGGATAACAAACTTTACTTTAAATATTTATTAAAATGTTTCATAAAACTTTCACAATATTATAATTATGACGAATGAAAAACTAGAAGTTTGAAAATCATTTTCAATACAACAATGTAATTTAAAGTTAATGAAATGTGGAAATAGACTAATGTCAATTCAACACGGTTTTATTTTAATTGAATTACCAGTCTCAATTCAAAAAACTTATTCAGTTAGAACTAATAGAATAAAATACATACCAATACCTTCATACAAACACGTTAAGTAACAAACAATTAACAAATGATATAACATTATTGGTTCAATCCCCAAAAGATTGAATTCTTGCACAAGCAATGCTTCGTAATTGTGACACAAGAAAGTCTCATCCTAAATTACTTAGCCACACAAAAACCAAAAACTCAAGATCTGATGATATCATTTGAGTGGGAACTTTTCAATCACCCTCCCTACAGTACAGATTTAAGACCAAGCGGTTCCTATATGTATTGTATGGTAACAATGGCGACGAATGCACAGGTTGAGGTGGACAGTGTCATTAAAAAGTGCTTTTTGTGCAAAAACAACGCAGTTAATAAACGAGTTGCTTGCGAAATGTGTGAAAACGTGTTTCATGAAAGCTGAGAATGGACAAATAATATGTAAAGATTGTGCTTCAAGTAGTAGTAACCTTGACGAGTGAAAAAGGATACCAGTTCTACCTTAAGGTTATTGGTGCAATTGATGCTATCAAAGGATGCTATTATTGCCACCAAAAATGACCCCATAATATCTTTAAAAGAACAGATTAAATATCTTCCAAATAACTTAAATATGTTAAAACTTAAAGCACGACAAAGGTCGGAACGTCGGTATAACCGAAATTCCTGATAGTGAAACTATTGTTCCGTATCATCTTGGCCTGTCGACCTCCAATAGTCTGCAACAAAATAATGAGAAAAGTGTAAATAAACAAAACTCGCAATATACCTTGAGTTTTGCCACAGTTACTGCTAAAAAACAGCTGAACAAGATGAGTGAGTGCAATAATCTAGTTACTCTTGAATCGGCTGATAAAAAAACGAAATAAAAATACGAAAGAGATACCCGACCTAAACAAAGAGGAAATTGGCTTGGATAAGAAGAATTATACTGAGGGGTGGGTTACGATTAATCGAAAAGGAAAAAAAGAAAAATCGACTACTCAAGTGTTAGGTAGTGCGATTAATGAAACAATATCAGGCGTTGAAAAATTTTCAGACATCCATGTTTGTAGAATGAATCCTCTAACAACTGAATGTGAAGTAATTAGTCATTTAAACCATTGATTATAAAATTCGTAAAGATACGCAAGCCTTAATATTTTCTCGTAACTACATCTCCTACCAGCAACGAATGCCCCTTTCACCCCTCGGCCAACAAACTGTTCATTGGGAAAGTGCTGCTGCGAACGGTTTAATATTGTAACATTGATTCTGTTACTGCTTAGCATACATGCAACATCAGTCTCTACCTACGAGAATGATTCAGAATCAAACTCGGCAGTTTTCTAAGAAGTTCGTTCGTTCGCAACATAAATAACTTGCACGTGCACAATAAAAAATGTGCACTCTTGTAATTTAGCTTGCTACGAATTTATCCTAGTGTATCATAATAGTTGGATTTGCGAATTGTTTTTAAATTTTGTTTCAAACTTCAATAAAACCATTTTTCGAAAATAGGAGTTAAGGTCAATCGGTTAAATACACTCATTAAATTATTAAAAATTGTTAAAAAATCGCTAATTTTTAATTTAAAAAAATTTTCCTAAAACCAAATTTACTTGGATTAAACTTAAACTAAATCAAGATAAAATTTTTAATTTCCGGTGTTTCTTTCTAAGATTAGCGGAATTAAACGCATTAATTCCAGTTTTTCCGATTCGCTTTAAGAGTAGCGTATATTTTTAATTTAATTAACAAATTGGTAGTAAATGTCTTATGTTCAATACAAACTTGAGAAAATTGTTTGCTTTCTGATGTTAAATATGTAAAAAAGTTTTTAACGATACATTTTGTACATTTATGAATAGCGAATGACGAATTAAATACTTTTGATAGGTAAGTGAGATACAACCTAAATATGCTCGGCTTCATAATCTTTACACATTCATTTTCAGAAAATAAATCTTCCTCTCACTTAATTATTTTTTCTCTACATATCTCACATTCATACCTTTTCAACTGCTTAAATGCTAGATAACCAGCTCAATAAACTATGCTACAAGATTCTAAAGAACAAACTGAAAACACCATAAAACTGCACAAAAAACGCAGCAAAAAACTCGTTTTTTGTGCAGTTTTTTGGTGTTTTCCCTTTGTTACAGTTAGCACGTGCATAATAAAAAATAATAATGTGCACTCAACTCAATTTATCCCGGTGTGTTCTAATAGTTGGATTTGCGAATTGTTTTTAAATTTAGTTTCAAACTTCAATAAAACAACAATTTAATTTGTAAGAAATAAAATTTATTTGCATCAATACAAGTTATGATAAAAAAATCATTTTTATGTATTTATAATTGTGGTTATTATTTACATAAACAATTTATTCGTTTCGGACCCAGTTGGAAAATATGCATCTGCTGAGTTTTTTTTTTAATCGAGAAGGACGTCCTCGGTTGTAATTTGCTTAGATGGGCAAGTTGATTCTAAGAAGAAAATTCACTGATAAAAGATATGCTGAGTCAATTATATTTAATTTTGAATATTTTTTCAAAATTAATTACACACAAAACTTTTAGTTTAGCTTCTAATGACAAGTTTTTATGTTTAATGACAAATAACAAAAAAGTTGTTAAAGGACTTTTCAATTTTCTTTCGAATCGCTACACAGGGTGATCTGCGTAGAGCATGCATTAAAAGTTTTTTAATTTTCACATAAATCAGAAACTTGAAAAAACTTCGGTCGTTTTTTAAAATTTTTGGCTTTCGATGAATTTTAAAAATAAAATTATATGTGGTAGTACTTTATAAGACAAGTTGAATTAAATTTAAAAAATTTCAAAATTTGATTATGTAAGGTCATGTTTGAAGTCAAAGGTCAAACATATATTCGTAAATATCTCATAAAGTATTCCATGTACACAGTCGTGTAATATATCAATCAAAAGGGAATTAATTGCAAGCCAATTTCAAAAATGCATTTAAAAATATTTTAACATTTTGGATTCAAAAGTTATTTCACTTTCAAAATTGTTTGAAAATATCCCCTTTTTTGTTTCACAACCTATACTTACGTGCAATATATCAATCAAAAGCTTGTGGAAAGCCAATTCCAAAACTATTTTCAAAACTGTTTTACTAGATTGGGTTTAAAAGTTATTGCACTTTAAAAATGTTTTTAAAGATTTCGACTTTTTGTTTATCAACTTGCATTGCCCAGTAACTTATCAATCAAAAGCTGATTGAAAAACAATTCCAAAACTGCTTTCAAAGATAAGGTGGCATTACGGGTTCAAGTTATTGCAAATTTTAAGTTTTTTATCAAGCTTAAGATCGTGTAATGTAATGTAACTCTAGTATTTATGTGTTCTACTCAAACGTAGAATTTTTTTTCTACGCAGTTCTGGTCTTTCTCATTTCTAGTCAACTTTAGTGTTTCTCTTTTCTAGTCAACTCTAGTCTATCTCTTCTCTAATCAACTCTAGTTTTTCTCTTTTCTAGTCAACTCTAGTCTTTTTCTAGTCAGCTCTAGTCTTTTTTTTCTAGTCAACTCTAGTCTTCCTCTTTTCTAGTCAACTCTGGTCTTTCTCTTTTGAAATCAACTTTAGTCTTTATCTTTTCTTGTTATACTGAGCACCCACTGAAAGCCCCGTTGCAAAAACACCTCAATAAGATTTACCAACCTAATTTAGGGATACGGCATTCAAGAAAATCAGATGTTTGTTAGTATTTAATGAAAATAAGGTTGCAAGCGCATTAAATTATTTAAAAATGTTGACTAGCAAAGAGAACGACTAGAGTTGACTAGAAAAGAAAAGACTAGAGCTGACTAGAAAAGACTAGAGTTGACTAGAAAAGAGAAATACTAGAGTTGACTAGAAAAGCAAAGGACAAGAGTTGACTAGAAAAAAAAAAGACTAAAGTTGACTAGAAATAAGAAAGCCCAGAACTGCGTAGAACAAAAAATTCTACGTTTGATTAGAACACATAGATACTAGAGTTACATTACATTACACGATCTTATGCTTGATAAAAAACTTAACAGTGCAATAACCCGTAGTGCTACCTTATTTTTGAGAGCAGTTTTGCAAGTGGCTTTCAATCAGCTTTTGATTGCATATTACTGGGCAATGCAAGTTGATAAACAAAAAAGTCGAAATCTTCAAAAAAACTTTTAAAGTGCAATAACTATTGAACCCAATCTCTACTAGATTGGAATACTTTTGAGATGTTTACGAATATATGTTTGACCTTTGATCTCAAACATGACCTTACCTAATCAAATTTTAAAATTTTTTCAAATTTAATTTAACTTGTCTTATAAAGTACTACAACATATAGTTATATAGATTATATAAACTCAGAATTATATGGCCAATCGACTGATGTAAAAAGAATTATAGGTTTGTATTTAAAATAAGAAAGTTGATAGCAATTTTTGGCACACCCTGTATAGCCGAAGGTCTGAAACTATTTTAGGTAGAACGAAAATGATCGATTATGGCCGCGTACTAAATTTCAAGTTTCTGATTTATCTGCAAGTTAAAAATCTTGTAATGCATGCTCAACGCAGATCACTAGGTACATAATTGCATAAGCATAATGTTTATCTCATCAATTTGGAATTAAAAGAAAACCCTAACGGGTAAATAAAAATATCTGCTTACCTTCTTTCTAGAATTTTACAGGCACTGATTTTACACTTAATAATTTACGTTTATTGTTTATAATAATTTCGGAGGGTAAAAAAGTTTTCACATATTAACTTATTTCCTAAAGTGTCAATTTCCACAACCGCAATACAATTTTTTCCACAATTTTTTGTCCTTTGTAGGTTTTACATTTTTTGTAAGAAATTTAAAAAAAAAACGGCGTTTACGCTCTTCTTTTAATTATTAGTGCAACTAACGTATTCATAATTACTAATTGTCACAAAAATTACGGTAACTAATTTTATAATCAATGCAGTATCTTGTAACAATGAAGTAACTTCGAACCTCAAACCACTTTCATAATTCTATTCAAGATACACGCATTGAGACAGGTACGGTGGAACTGAATTGAGAATCTCGTCGTAATTGTACGGTAGAGCCATCTATTTTTCATCGTACTTTTGTGTCACATTTCGTCCATATAGGTTGCGCATCTTTACGAATTTTATAATCAATGTTTAAACTCAAAAGTTTTGATAAAGTAAAGTGTACTAAAATGAAATCTAAACGCCCCAACAAATATGCTTCTTTCAAGTTATCGGTACCATCTAATCGGGTTACCGATTACCCTTTTTTTCATTATCTAGGCCCGAGAACCAACACGAACTGATCAATACAGCTGTTGGCACTAGTATGGTACTAAATTTTTATACTTAAATATCAGAAGCATTAGAAATAAAATGGAACAATTTCTTGTTCTTATTAACAATATCAAGCCAAACGTTATCTGTCTAACTGAACATTGGCTGTCCGATAACGAAGTTCAATCTTTCCACCTTGATGGATTTACCACAAGGACTAATTTCAGTAGAAAAATAAGTAAGGACGGTGGTGCCCTGATATCAGTGGAACAAAAACAAGAAATATTACGTTTGAAGCTGATCCTGTGGAAAAGAATTTTGAATATTCGTTGACCGAGGTCATCGTTCGAGAGATTAACTATGTAATTATTGGTGTATACCGATCACCATGTGATTTTAACGTTAATTTCTCTGATAAAGACGATATCAATGGTAAAGAAATAATCTCAATTACAGAGGGTTTCGGTATGCTGTCGCATTGTTCAGAATACACCAGGGTAATTGCAAGGTACAAATCTCAACTTGATAATTTTTTTAGTAATATTTCACTAGAACTGATTGATACCAGGATAGTTGAATCTTATCTGTCCGATCATTTTGGGTTCTATTCAGAGGTTAAAATAGATTCGTTGTTGATTCTGGTCCTACTTGGCAGTAATACAAATGAATATAAAAAGAAACTCAGAAACTGAGAATTGGAACGCGGTTCTTGCAGCTAATGATGTCGATTACATGTATCAAAATTTTTTTAAATATTTTTTATTGTTACTTTGATGTAGCATTTCCAAAAAAACTTAAACCGATTAAAAATTAAAAAGAATAACAATAACTGGATTAATTCGGAAATTAAAATCGGGTCTGCTAGAGTAAATGATCTATACAAGTTGGCTAAACAATTCAATGAAATTCATTTATGGCGCGAGTTTAGAACACAAAAACGCTTACTTAAAGCTTACATAAAGGACGTGAAAATCAATTACAACAATAATATAATTGAGTCATCACAGAATAAAACTAAAAAGGTATTTAGTATGTTTAAGAAAGTCAAAGCTAATAAAAACACTTCAAAAATCACTACAATCAATTATGAAGGTTTTCTTGCCAAAACTGTTAAAATGCGTTTCGCGCAAAATCCACATCGTTCTGATACTAACAGACGTGTGAAACAGACTAGATTAAAAGTGTGCGGCAACATAAATGATTTTGCTCAAAAAATAAACGTCTGACAGCGTCGCAACTCAATAATTTTGATAGAAAAAGTGAAAAAAAAACGATACGTTGTAAGGAAAAAAATTCACGTTTAAGAAAGAAGGAAATGTGCACCGCGAAGTAATTTGTAAAATCGAGAATCATACATTTCAATAACAGCCAGCAATTTCTAAATATATCTAAGTGGTAAACCATTATACAAACACTACCAGCTACGCTACTACAATTCCTAGGACAAAACTAGATATCACGCAGAGAAATGAAAATTGTATTTTAGAAAATAATAGTTCAAGCAAAATTTATAGACAATTTGCATTAAAGCAACTTTATCGACATATGTGTAAGCAGTTCCTTCAAAAATGAATTTGCATTAAAACAACTTTGTTCATTTTCGGACGTATTACGATAGCACGAGCTAACACTAGATGTCGCAACACTTATTAGTCGTTATAAACAATAATATTTTCAAAAACTTCTCATAATTTTTTGTGTAATTCATATTGTTCGAGATACTGTTAAAGCAATTAGTGTCACGTGATAGTCTATCTCATTAACTACATTCGGAACAAAAAATAGTTTAAACAAAAGTTGTGTATAACTAAATTACAAAAAACCTTTATTTGAAGCAAAAATGTGTAAATGAATACTTTTCTAAATATATCAAAAATTCGAAAATCTATGTAAGTTAACAGCCTTTTTGGCTCAATTGATTATGCCCAAAGTCTAACCATATCTGTAACATTATAAATAAGACTCATGTACAGAATTTTTTTTTCTCCGTTATTACACACTAAGTCTAATTCCGGGTACAAATTCGTGCTTAATTGGTGTTTAGTTGTGTTGTTGAAATTTGATTTTGACCTAGTGGAGGTGCTAGCTTGCATTAAAAACGGTATTACAGTGAATTTATTTAGGTACAAATTCTAATTTTGTTGGTAGAAATTAGTGCTAAATTATCATAAGATTTTTTCTTCAATTTGCACTAAGTGCTAACTTTACCGACGCGACGTGTCTAAATGAAACAGTAATCAGATCTGTAGTAACATTTGAAAACAAGAAATAGGTACTGACAAAAGAAAATGAAAACAGTTTGGAGATGTGAGAGAGGAAGGTACTAAGAGGAATACTAGAAGGAATTAAAGAAAACAACGGAAACTGAATATATTGAAGCCTTGAGCCTCAAATACTTTGACCATATCAAGCTTTAAAAATTGAGATTAAATATTAAAATAAACCTGAAAATTAGTCTTGTAAATTTACATGTTGTAAAATGTCTGAATAAACAATTATTTAACAACTACAAATGCATTCAGATTTTATTTGTAACTTTCAGGTACTGCATAAATAAATAGGGAATTCTTTAGAAATTTCGCTAAAAAATAGCAATTTGGATTGATGTAGCGAAAAATAACTTTAACTTGTAAAAGTTCTAGTTGCAAACATTAAAATTACAAAAAAATATAATACGTCCATCGTCCATTCTTATTTCAAGAGCTCATTACGTTTGCCTTTCCTCTAAATGTAAACATTATACCACTCTCTGTGTGACTTTATATAAAATAGTCGTTCATTTCAATGGAAGGGTTATGCAAATTTTGTACATTAAAGTTTCTTTATGTCCGGTGGTTAAGATATATTTAGTTAGTGCTGTACAGTTAATTACTCTTTCTCTATTACATGAATATTTTAATTATGTATTTCTGAATTGACTCACAAGGAAAAACAAATCACACCACCTTTCACAAACAATTCGTTTTTACATTATTAGGTATTACGTAGACAAAGATCCGCTTTGGAATGCCTATTTATGCAAATATTACCTACTTTGTTAGAAACAAAAACGTATCTATTTAAAATGTCTAAGGCACATATTGTAGTATACCGTCATGTGATTATGACAGTTAATAAGTTCTCATTGACAGCAGCCGAGTATTATTAGAACAGCATTACATAACTTGCTTAATTAGTTGAAGATAAAAGTTACTTACTATTCGAACACCATGTAAAGCATTCCCTCGGAAGAGTACGTTTCCAGAAGTTCCACTATGTGCGGATGTTTCAGCATGTGACATATTGTGGCTTCGCGTTTTAAATCTGTAAACATTACACATAAAGTTGTTTAATTAATTGAAGTATAATAAATTACCTTCAGTACTAAGACCTGGACTGGAAGTGAATTTTCCTACATCCACAACTTTAACGGCAAATTGTTGTCCCGTTTGGCGATGAATACATCGTTTGACTATACTAAATGGTCCCCTGCAAAAAAAAACTGTATTACTTTACTAAATTCGAACACTGCTTTTAATAAGATATCAATTTTCTTTAAAATTACAAAATCTTTTAGAAGAATAATATGTTCGATACAAATAACAACATTGATTACCTTAATAAACTTTGTTTAATAAAGCAGATTACTATCGACTTACACATTTATCTCGAAAGTTAAATGAGTTTCATCCAAATTTCATTAAACAATATAATACTTTGCATTTTTGTAACTGAGAAAACCAAAATTTCATTAGTGTTATCAGATCCAAGGCAAATTGTACATAAAACAATTGTATCGATAAGCACTATTTGAACAAATTTGAATTCGAGCCAAAATTACTACTTATTTATTTGAATTAATTACAAGCGAGAGAGCAAGTGTATGTTATAACATTTAAAATGTGAGATTTCATTTTATAGAATTTCTAACGCAATTTATTGAGTGTTACGTTTAATAAAATATTGTCCTTTGAGTTCTTATTTACATTAATTTAACAGAAATACGCTTTTTTTACTCCTATTCTAGAATACTAACATTCTAGATTAATTTTCAATTACAGAATAGTTCGAGAATATTCTCGCACTTGTTACGGAATGAGCACAAGTACGGCTATCTCGTGGCTGTTAACATAATTTTGCGCTTGAGGCAATAGAAAGAATTCCAACATTTTAACATGAACAAAATGTTATCTACATAAAAAACAGAAAAACTAACAACATGGTAAAAGATTTCTTGAATTATATGCAATAAAAACCGAAGATTAAAGTTTAAATATTAGTACATGCTGTAAAACGCTTTCCTGTTGGATTAACGTCACATGCGCGCTCAACGGTTTAAACTTGCAAGCCATAGCAGCGGTCTTGATTCAGGTAAATAATAATAATATCGAGTAAGCAGATCGATTGTTTATAAGTAAGTTATTTACTTAAAAAAACATTATTTTCCAATGGAGCCCAGTTATCAAAAAGCCGATTCATTTAATTTACCAAATTATGTGTGATTAAATCCAATAATGTAACTTTTGCTAATGTTAAAGTAGACGGTAAAAAAATATGTCATACTTCTATGTTAAAAATGTAGCAAATTACTCTATACAACAAAATTTTGCGCTGTAACCATTACCTTTAGGGAAAATACATATACAGGGTGAGTCACGACTTTATGGCTAAACGGAATATATTTCTTAAATTCTTTTGCAGCATTGGCATTTTAAAAATTTTCCAATATACAAGGTGATCCATAAAAGTTGCATACCAAAGTTATATTTTTTCTTATGGAACACCCTGTATTTAAACACAATTTTGGATTGTAGTTGAGAAATAAACTAGACTTTTCTAAAGGTTCCCTATATAAACCCTCGGATTCTTGTGCTATTTAACATTTTTTTAAAATTCAAGATTTTAGAAAAAACTCAGCACCCAAAAGCAAATTAATTTTAACAGATTCCACTTTTGGCCCTAGATGGTATACTATTTACAAAATCGACTAATTTCTTTTCAAACACGAGAGGTTATACAGGGTGTCCAGCATATTTAGCTTTATTCTTAACACATTCAAATGCTTATTTCAAATGGAACACCCTGTATTCTATGAGCACATTTAATAGTAAATTTAACTGTCTTTCAAACTGTATTAGGGTTTCCTACACCTAATAGATTACCCTGTATATTAGAAAATATTTTTAGAATGCGCTTATTGACCTACGTCTCCATGCCGAAAAAAGATTTACGAAATATTCCGTTTAGCCATAAAGTTACTTTACCGCGGTTGTGACTCACTATGTACAATGTGTTTCCAAATAGTGAAATTAAATTTCATTCAACAAATTCTCTAGCGTAAAAGATATTAGGTTCTATTAAAATCTTAAAAGGAACAACCCGACGTTTCACCCCTCAAAGTGGGAGCTTCATCAAGGTTGAGTTCTATTAAGGATTGATCGTCCAAAAATTTTTTTGACGTATAAATTGATGACTATCACATTAATTAAAATAGATAAAAATAAAAATGTACATACATTGTAAATCGCACGATTTTTCACAGAACAAAGAGCACGAACGAACGATGAAACATGTTTCATTATCTATTTTAATTAATATGACTGTCATCAACACAGTTTTTTTCTGAGATATTAGATATCTCACGTCGTGCAGCCATAAACCATTTTCGCCTTAATTTTGTATCATTTCGGTCAAAATAGTTATTAACGTCATTAGTCCGATATTTGCATGTTGGTCGTGTGTCGTTCAGTATTTTTCATCATACCATTAATATTTAACGATGATCAATGAAGGATAGAGGATAAACCATAAATATTAGTGTAGTATAATGAAAATACTTTTTCAGGAATAGAACGAGTAGTATTTTTACATCAACGCACGAAACCCCACTTTGTAGCAGGCATTTTCTTTAATATAGTTACAACACCTTTGTAACAACCCTTGGTCTAAAAATAAGGTTTTCACACTTTTTTATTCACTTTAATAGAAAATGAATCGTATACGTACGTTTTACTTTGAATGCATTTAATATCTCTAGAAACTATACATATTGTTGTTTTTAACCTCGGTACTTATAAACTTTCTTAAAATGTTATAAACAGCAAAATAATTTATTTTTCCGATTTTTAGACGGATGTTATGTGTTTCCTGGATAAAAATGCTACAGTTTTAAATTAAATTCTAAAATTTGTAATCTTCCTATTATTACAAAAATCGTATCGGTATAAATGACACAATTTAATTTTTCTAGGTTAACATTTTAACAAGCATATAAACGTAAAATTAACTTCAAAAATTTAACTTCAAATAATAAAAATAACATTTAGGTAGTGTTATTTTGAAGTATATTTAAAAATGTAGTTATAGTTGGAAGCCTACCCTCAAAATTAATGCATTTCTTTAATTGTTTATGATCAAAGATGTAATGAAGTTTCTCCTATTAAACACATTAAAGTCGATTCTTACTAATTGGACATATAATAGTTATAAGACTGAGTTTGTACCGTGGTCAGACTTATAATCATTTTATATTCAATAAAAATATTGCCTGACCGTAAGAAAGTATGCAAACGTAGTTTTTTGATTCACTCCGAAAATGTTTCAAAAATGTAATAATCTTCTTTCAGCTTATTGAAAACTGTGAAATCACCTTGTTTTTGTGTACGAATAAATCTTGAACCCAGTAATGTTGACGGCTTATATGATTCTATTTTTGTTTTTTCCTGCGACAGAATCAATATTCAAATGATTTTTCACAAGTAATTACTGTTCTTGTGTTTTCCATTAGCATTATTACTTATTTACATCAATCAAATACAGTAACAGAAAGGTACCCATAATTAACTCACTTCTACTGTAAGTTTTTGTATTTTATGATCGTGAAAATTTTGTATCGGAACTCCGCTTCTGTATCAAAATGTTACCTAATAAAATTGTCTAAAGCAATCTCAAGTCGTATGAATTCTGTCTTACCTTATGAATGAATAACTTTAAAGAAGTTAAAGTGTTACATATTGAAAACAATGTATCGAGTATTGTGAGACTACAACCAGGCTCTTCTATATACTTCGCACATTGTAGAAACTATAAACAATTTATTAATATCATTTCAAAGCACTTAAAATCATTTACTTGTAATTTAAACAACAAATTGTTTTTGTTCAAAGTTGTGTGGGATTGAGAAATTGAGGTTATAAATGAAAGTAAACAAACAATATTCTGCAGTATCTAAAATGTTTCAGTATGTACCTAAAGTACTGTAATATCCTATGTAGTCACTAAATTCATCCTTTCTTAAACATGGGTTTTCATACTGGTTACTTCGACTTTATTTAATTTGACATAAAATAATAATTGACATTGACAGATGTTTGCGGACGAAAAGTGTTTGCCTCGGTGTTTGCGGACGAAAAGTATTACATTTAAAAAAGTGTTACTTTATGATTATTCAGGGAGTACGTAAAACTCAATTTTATAATGAGGTCGACGGAAAATTTGTTTTAGTTATTGTCAGATTTTCATTCGCTGATGAAATTATCCCAATCTACATACTACGAACCTATGCTTTCTCATATATGACAAAGGTTAAACTAAACATCTTTGTTGCCACGATTATGAACAATAAAATTAAATATTACCTAATGAACAAACAGACTCTTTAACTTAACAAGTTAGTGTGTTGTTCACTACCAAGACGAAGTTCATCTTTATTACAGATGCTGTGGTTAAAAATGAGAAATGTTTTTAAGTCATCGGGAACCTAAAATGTCCTTGTTTATTAAGACTACAAAAAAGCCAAAAATTGTTCTTTGACGGATAGTCTCATAATTTCATTCAACATAGTAACAACGGATAAAATTGCGATAAAGCGTCTATAAAATATAAAGGACCCATAATTAGAGACAACGATGGTAATGTTAAAGCAGATATACCACACATTTATAGCATGTCCAACACATACAAACTTTAAACTGATAAAACACAAGTAATGCCCCCTTACACCAGATTAAACATATGCATCCAAATGAAAAGTTGTTACTTTTGATTGCACATTTTCAATACTAAGGTGGTTTCTTTCGAACATGCAGCCATTATCTTCACCTTACGGAATAAATAAGGTTATGTCAATAAGTTATTTTACTAGTATCGATGAATTGAAAGTAAAAAAGAAAATAAATTTATCGACTTTATGGAAAACTTGTACTATCCTGCGAGTAACCATCAACGTAAAGAAAGTATTTACTTTGCCCATCATGGTAAATTACGCACCTCGTCAAGTATTTGCTTAAATAATTAGCTAATCGACTATTGATGCTGTCTATTCATTATTAGTTGTATAGAAGCTGGAGAATATCCGTAGACATTTTTTGTGACCTAAGAAAGGCATTCGATTGCGTTAATTTTAACATATTGCTATCAAAATTTTAAAAAAATATGGCATTAGAAGAGTAGAGTTAGAGTATTCCTCATCTTTTCTAAAAGGAAGAAAATAAATTGTTTCAATTACTGAGAACAGCAATAATATTCAAAAACTTTTAAGTCGGAGCCCTTTGAAGTTACAGTTTTTCCAGTTTATTTCTATCTTACATTGCTGATTTAGAAAACTACCTCCCACACTCTATGCCGACTAACATCTCTAGTACTTTTCCAGCAAATGAAATATGCAGCTGCAAGAAAAATTTCTGTGCACACTTGATTTTTTGTCAAAACGCTTCTCCAGCAATTCGTTGGTGTTGACAAGTGTGAAATACAAATATATTAAGTTACTAATGATCTGTCTTCAAGCATAAAAGTTGACAATAATAGTATTATCAAAGAAAACAGTGTCAATTTCTTGGCATTGTACATAGACAAAACGTTAAACAGGAACGAGCTTTGCTACAAACTCACAAAAAACAAAATTTTTTAGCGTTTCTGTTTAGAAATTTAGAATCATTCTTAACCTTCTCTCAACTTGTTAACGTGTATCATAAGGTATGGAATCATCTTCTGGGGGATATCTAGAATGGCAAATGATGTTTTTATTTGTCAAAAAAGAATAAGTAGTGCAGAATTTTTTTCATCAATTTACAAATTATGACAATGGTTTGTATCACATTAGGAAACATGTAAACAAATTTGGTGAGATGGTCTTCCTTTTTATTTCTTTAATATTTATTTTGTTCGCCGCAGTTTCCTACGGACCCTTGCTTATATGATGGTGATTCAAAAAAAAACTCTTTGTTTTTTATGTAGTTAGATAACATTTTGCACTTAGCTCATGTCAAATATCATCGCACAGATAGGTCCAGTGTTGCCATGCATATGCTTGAAAATGGCCATAGAGTAGGCGACATTGAATTAATTAAGAGGGTAGATAATAAAAACGAACTTGATTCTTGTGAAAGTTTAGAAATTTTTGAAAACCGAAATGTCATTATGAATTATGATAATATCGCCCCATTAGGATTTTTGGAATTATTTAAGCTTATCTAAGAATCAATTAAGTGTAACGATGCGTGACACGCAGATAGTACAGGGTGTGTTCCGAAAGTAATGAAATTGAATTTCCCTCGCCGCTCCTATTGGTAGGAGTGGGATCGGACTACTTGAAGTAGGTGGTGGAGATCCTTAGCTTTACCGCGAAACCGGTCTCAGTGCTCTCCAAACTGTGGAAGTGGCAGGACGTCAGTTATTGTGAACCTCTGCGCGCCGACCGTGTCACGGAAAAAATGGAATCGACGACCGAGCAACGTTACGCGATTAAGTTTTGTGCTAATCTGAATAAATCTCTTGAGGAGACTTCGAAATTGATTCGTAAGGCGTACGGGAACTCTGCTCGGTCCTACTCACAAGTTTCTAGGTGGTTAAAGGCCTTTAAGAAGGGCCGCTCTGGACAGCCGTCAACTAGCAAAACCGTCAACACTGTGGCTCGTGTTCGACAATTGTTGGACTCTGACCGTCGATTGAATATCAAGATGGTTGCCAATGAAATAAACTTGTCATCTACTGTTGTGTTTCGCATTGTTACTGAAGATTTAAAGATGCGGAAAGTGTGCGCCAAGCTCGTGCCCAAGGTGTTGTTAAACGACCAAAAGACCAACCGAGTGGAAATTTCAAGTGAACTTTTGCAACGTGTTGAAATTGAACCTGATTATTTAGACAACATCATCACTGATGATGAAACCTGGGTTTTCCAATACGACCCAGAAACAAAACGCAAAGCTCTGAGTGGCACACCGACCAGTCCCCCAAACCCAAAAAGGCAAGAATGAGCAAATTAAAAGTGAAAACAATGCTCATTGTCTTTTTCGACAGCAAAGGAGTGGTCCATAAGGAGTTTCTTCCACAAGGACCGACAGTTAACGCTGTCTACTACGTGGATGTGCTGGAAAGACTCCGAAAAAAGGTCGTCAGGACGCGAAAAGACATCTCCGCTACTTGGCAACTCCATCACGACAACGCGCCTTGCCACAACGCGCTACGAGTCCGCGAGTTCCTGGCCAAACACAAGGTGCCAACGCTGCCCCACCCCTCCTATAGTCCTGACGTCGCCCCAGCACACTTTTTTTGTTTCCTCGAATTAAGGCAGCCCTGAACGAAACCCATTTTTCGTACATAAAAGAGATCCAATCAACCGTGACGAAAGCCTTGCGAGAGGTCCCCGAAAACGCCTTCCAGGATGCGTACCGATCAAGGCAGTGTCGCTGGAAAAATGTGTAGAGGCCCAAGGACAGTCCTTTGATGAATTTTAAGAGTTTATGCAAATCTGTTCAATAAATTACTTTAAAAAAAAATTATTGCATTACTTTCGGAACGCACGCTGTATATATAAGCTTCCTATTGTTTTTAATTTTAGTATCGGTTATCTGATGATGATAGCTTAGCTATTGAAACACGTGTCCGAGTAAAGTTTTTTGGTGCAGTTTTTGGTGTTTTTTAATACTGTCTTGTTTAATGGAAATAAATTACATTATTATTAACTTAAATCCAAAATTATGTTTTACAGATGAATCTTATTATTATTAAATACCTTAATTTAATTTAATTACTATTAAACAGTAATTACAAGTTATCGTTAAATAACTTTAAGAAACCTGGTACCACTTGATAAATAGTAGATTGTTTTATAAGGATTAAAAGTGAAATTGTTTTGTAAAGTGGAGCCGAGTGAAGGCAAAATTTACAAGTCAAAAAAGCACTTTTATTCGAATGAAGCGTACTATATTTTCTCCAGCCAACAAAAACATGACAAAAATAAATTTAGAAATTCTAAAAAATAAACACCGATCAAATTGTGAGAATGTATCGCAATATCTGGTACCCACGTAGTCATGGCTTTGTTTATCAATATAATTGTTTTGTGAAACAGTTCAACGAGTGAGTGCATTTGCGTGATAATGAATTTCGAAGAAGATTTACCTGCACATGTAGCAGAAATGGTGCAAGAAGTTGTCTTGAACTTACTTCCACCAAAATCTCAAGAAATCTATGAATGCTGTTACAAACGTTTCACGAATTGGTGCGATGAGAAGAAGGTAAAAACATTCTGAAATTGTCTTATTGGCTTATTTTACTGACTTGAGGAAAAGTTTGAAATAATCCACATTATGATCCCATTATTCAGTGGTTAAAGCAACCTGAAGGTCGAACATGGTATAGAGGTGGAAACATATTCTAAATTAAGAAAAGAAAAAAATAAGATTATACCCCCAAGAAATCAAGAGTATTATTAACAAATGATCAACTGGAATCTCTTTTAAAAGAAGCTCGAGACCACACATATTTAATGATGAAAGTAAGTCCTTTTAACATTAATGGAAGATTTATATGAACTAAAAAACTAATGTACTTTTAGTCTTGAGCTCAATACCTTTTATTCTAATAAAATTAGAAACCGTGACTAGTTTCGACTTATCTTAATTTTTTAATTTTTAACTGATGTCCATTCAGTGATTAAAAACAGGGTCATTTAAACAAAATCATTGATTTAAATCATTCTTTGATTTTTTTTAAATATTTTATATGATTTTAATTATATTTTTGGTATACAGGAAAAAATGTGATTTTTAAGGTTTTTAACAGACAAAATAACGTATAAACACGTAAGTACGTAAGTAAGAAATTCGTGTTAAAATTTGAAAAAACGTGTAATACTAATAGTTCAGGAATTTTACAAAAAAGGACCCTTACCTCAAAAAATTAATTCTTAACTTCTGACGATTGTTTTCGGTTCGATTTTCGGAGAGTACTTTTCACAGGAAACACAGACCCCAGAAATCCGGGCTATGGAAAATTTACAGAGGCCAATATAGAAATATGAAAATTTTAATATTAACTAGTAAAAAGTTCGAATACCGTTTGCAGTCGCTATGAGCCATCATACTGTCATATTTTCGCATGATTTTGGTGAAAGTAGGAAGTTTGTACTCTATAATAAACTTTATTTTTGCATTTGAGAAAAAAAAATGGTAAAAATGGCTAAAAATCAAGAATAAAAGCTGAAAATCAACTCTCTTTAATAAACCTTGAAAGTAATTGTTTGCCTATATTTAACGAAAATGGTATCTTTATTAATAACATAGATATCCATACAATTTTACTACATTTGGGACACATATGCAGTCTGTCCGTGTAGTACAAGGACCTTTGATATTGTCTTTAAAAAGTAGATTTTTTCAAAATTATTCTAGGTTCCTCAAAGACTACAATTTAAAAATAATTTCAATTATACAGGGTGTCCTATTTCCGTGGACCACCAGTCAGCTTTGACATTTTAAATGAAAACATAATATTTTTATTCTGAATCTACGTAAAAACTATTGTAATATAATGTATATGAGTTTTACTCAAAAAATGATACTTTTCGAAATATCGATTTTTAAACATTTGATTGACTCATTATCAGCCTTCAGATATTTCACGTTTTTTAGGTTATTATTTGAAAACTAAAATTCAAATTTTATTCATACTTGGGGCGGTAACGACCTAACTGTCCATAATTTAAAATTGACATTGGTTATACAAGGTATAAGAAAAAATGAAAAACTTTGTAATCGAAAATGATGTAAAACTTAATAAAATCAATAATCCAAACACTTGGACCTTCTTTCAGGAGTTAATGAAAAGGATTCCTAATTGTGCCAACGTTTGTTTCGACTAGTTAGGCCAGTCTATTTCAAGGCAGTGTAAGGGATTAATGTAATATCAATGACTCATTAAGAGTTCCTCTTTGTTCCAGAATAAAAACTTTAAAAAATATGTAAAACGGTACAAAATAAATAACATTTAATCTATATGAACAAGCAGACTGAAATACACACGTGCAATGAATTAAAAATTATGAATTTGACTGGAATCATTTTTACTAACTCCTAAAAGAAAGCCCAAGTGTTGGGATAATTAGCACTATTAAAAATTAATAAGGAGTTTCAACATCAATAATTAATGAAATCAAATGGAACACCCTGTATATTTTTTGCCAGATCGATGTAGAATTGAATGCTCTACAATTTTTGTGTCTACCGAAAACTCACTGTTAGCCGTGAAACTCGTTTTTATCCAAAATTAGCATCGAAAAATTAAGTAGGCGATGAAATGCAAACGTACACACTCGTTTTTCAGCCATTTTAACAATTTGTTTACTCAAATGCAAAAATAAAATTCATTATAGAATAGAAACTTCTTACTTTCACGAAAATCATGCAAAAATATAACAGTATGATAGCCTATGGGGGCTGCAAACACTATTTCAACAGTCGTCAGAAGTTATGAATTAATTTTTTTAACCCTAAAAGCTATTATTCCTGTACTATAAAATAATAATCTAAACTAAATATTTTTGACAAAATCTTTCATATCAATAGTTACATAATTACTTGTACTCCATTTAGTGCTAAAATCAAATAAAACATAATTAATTCAAAATCAATAATTTTAATTTTTTTAAATCATGATTTATGACAACACTGGTCCATTCAGCGATTAATGCATCTATAGCAAAATCTACACAATACAGCAAATGCTAAACTTGCATTTAATAACTAAAAACTGAAGAAGATAATTGAATGGGATGTTTACTATTTTCAATGTAATTATCATTTGGAACGTTGCTCTAATTATTCATGTGACACACTCTAAGCTTAATTAAATTATTGCAACAAAATTAGTACTAAACAAAATATAAAATATATATAAGAGTTAAAAATCGTCCACGACTGGTCCATATATGATAGTAACACTTTTCTTAAAATAATTGACATAATTATTGCAACAAAAGAAATAGTAATCTAATTGTAAATAAATATGCAAATACTATAGAACAGAATTTCGCCGGAATACCATTTTTTCTTTGTCGGTGGTATGTATTGTATGAAAATATCATATTCAAAATTGTTTTTTAAATAAACTGTGGTCATTATCATTCTTATAATCCTTCTACTTGTTGCGTTGGAATACTATTAACAACTTCTGATTTTTCGGAAACTCTGATGGTTAATTTATGACCAAAAGCTTTCGTTGGAGAGCAGCCTTAAAAGTAGTCGTTCGTGAGTCACACATGACAAATTATGGATTCCAAAAGTTCGTATTCTTTGTCTATTATGAATTCGTGTTACACGATGCGTCATTTATTTTTTACAAGAGGGTTTGTCAGAAAAAAAATTAAAAATGTCAACTCATTTTAAGAAAACGAATGGTAAATATGGACTTATAGATGCTTAGGATTGTTTGCTTGAAGCTACAAATTATAGTCGTGCAAGATTGTGCATAAAGAGTACTTTCTACGACAATTAAAGTACCTGCAATTAATTTTATTTGTACTGCAGTTACTAGATTTTGAAAAATTACATAAAATAGTGTATCTAGCTATATCATCTCCTCAATTTCTCTTTTTAGATTTTTAAAGAGAAATACAATAATATTTTCTTGAGAATTTTTTAGTTAACATCTTATCTGAGCAAAACTAATAACTTCAACGTTCAAAATTTGTTTAAAAAGAGATTAATGAAATACATGTCGACTTTGGAGTTTTTCAGTAACATTAAACAACCGAAATTTTAATTACGTCATGTTCCACCTCACCTGTTCGCATTGTAATTTGTGTAAATATTAATGTAATATTATTAATTAATGGGGTTTTATGAAGTTATTAATTAAATATAGTTGTATAGTTTTTAATATATTAAATTTAATCATGTGCAAAAATGTATTTCTCATTAGTTAATGTTGAAATCAATTCTATTACATTAATCATGAACGAAAACGTTAAATGAGAAATATCTGTAAATGAATTTAGTTTCAGGTAAAAGTAGGGATGTTCGTAATTACGTTTGTAATTAAACTTTTGCAACCTTGCGTATTTTGTTATTTTCTTTTTTGTTAAATTACGTTTCTTATGGATAGACTTCTTTGTTCCAACATATTTACATACTGTATAAATCGGCGAGACTAAGAACTTGTGTACTTTCATTTTTTTTTTAATAAAAAAATAATGCATAAGTTAAAAGTATTTTTTTATATTTCGGCATTTTAAAGTAAAGTATAAAGTTCTCGTTTTTTATATAAATGTTGGTGTTCAAGTGTATGATTTGTTCAATGACAGCTACCGACTTAGCTTACAAAATTACACTGATTGATTATAAAAGGAAACATACTAAATTCACATATAATTACACAAGAGCTCTCTTTTTCGGATAAATTATCCGTTTTTAAAAAAATGTTTGTTGTTGGGTAACTGAACGAAACAAATTGCCTCTGGTAAAACGACGAATCGTCAGGCAATTTGTTGTCTCTCTAAGCAACTAAATTTGAGTTTAAAAATGTAAAATTTATTTAAATAAAAAGAAATCTCGAATGTAATTGGGTAAAATAATTTTATAAATTTGAAACCAATTAAACAAGAAGACTTCCAGGATACAAATTAATGTCTTAACAACCATTTTTCGGAATTTTTGCACATGAATTAAATTATTAATCCAAAAAATTACAACTAATTACAACAATCGACAAATCTAAAAATCTACAAAATTATCAATGGTAATTACCTAAATGGTGGTAATTTTTAAATAATTTTAACTAGATGCATGAATTTTGTCACAGTAAAATATTACTACAAATGTAATTCGGGATGATTATTATTTAAACTGAATCTTAAATTGTTAAACAATTATTTAAGTATAACCGTTGATTGAAAAATTTGGAAAGATTCGTCGTAGTTCAATCGGAGTTGTAATTTCTGTGACCAGATTAAGTGTGTAACGTCAGTTGCAAGAATAATAAATGGTTAAATCGCCGGTAGAGCCATCTGCATATCGAGGCAACTTTTTGGTACATTTTATTCATATGCTTTGATTATCTTCCCAAATTTTTAAGTCAACGGTATAACTTTATTGAAAAACTAGGAATGTTTACAGTGTTTGTAAATAAAAACAATGGTACAATTATTGTAGAGAATATTTACAATTATTGCAATTAACGGTAATTATAAAATTACCATTGCATGATGCTTTTTGTCTAGTGGCAGAACGGGTTTGATGGAACTTCGAGATGAGTGTCCTGTTATTTTTAACAAACGCTACTCACCTACTCCACTTTTAGCGTTAGCTTAGTGTAACCTACCGATTTGAATGGGTGGTAAATTTTTTCTTTCAGGATCCCATCATATGAGCTCCTATCGGGAGATTTTTATACCACCCCTGAGAAAAAGGTTCTTGAAAATTCGGATTAGGTGTCAAAGATAGAAGATCACTTTGAATATTTTCAGCTTTTATTAATATTAATTTATGGAAAAGGCGTACTGGATTTGCTATCATCAGTCAATCTGCGTGATCCACATTGTGCGGTTTTAGAAATTATTGCGTTATTTTCTATCATTCCATTGTGATTTCCATAAAAATTGATTCCCTAAAATATTGCACTAACGCTTTTGTTGGTTCTCCTTCTCTTCACGCCAGTTCGCAGCCAGCAATATGAAAAAAATTTCTTTGTGAGCAATTCGGAGTATTGTCATCGTACGCTGCAATAATTTTATCTATTTCTTCTTTGCTGAGAGCTGCAAAAGATATTTTTTGTTACAATTCTGGAATTTATTCTCGATGTTTACAAATATGGGCATCTCTCGCAGCCTTAAATGCAAAGTCACTGAATGTGTTTTGTATTCCCTGGAACATTTTCAGTTTGAGTCCGCAAAGTTTTATTAACATATTCATTGTAGTTTTCCCTATTTTTTGCACATGTTGTATCCCAGTCTTTCAAAATTGCTACAATCTCTTTCACCTCTGTGTTAATTACGTTCATGACAAAATTCCAAAAAATGATACCAGAATGTGTTTTACCCGAATGTTATGATCATTTTGGTATCCATCAAACAAATAACGAAATAAAAAGAATAAATAAACAAAGTTTCTTTGAATTTCTAGCAGTTCGCTTGAGAATAGTTCTAAGATCCTGTAGGTGGCGCTGTTTTGGAGGCCTTCGACTACATTCTTCATGACATTCCTACCACCCACTCTACGACATTAGAGCTGCGAGTAGGTTTCTAAAAGGTTTATCAGTATTTTGTTTTATACTCTAACGACAAACTTGTAACAGAATAATTTGATTTTGAAACCATTTATAATCTCAATCCAAATTATATCAATCATTTAAACTATTGTTCTTTTAAGAAAAAAATAGTTATTTTGATTAAGGTTTATACAAATAAAAGTGACCATATTCAATCTAAACGTTGATAAATTCACAAGACATAAAATAAATCTAAACGATGGTAAAATTCAATTATCTAATTACATAATATTTACAACAATCCATAAAAAAACTGTAGATCCAATCCATATTAGACTATCAACAATCAAGTTAAAAAAAACAATTAAAACCTTCGCAGCAACTTTATTAAATTCTAGCGACGAAAATAATTAAAAATGAAGGTGTACTACTATGAAAGCGTTTAAAAATGTAATTACAGTGATTATTAAGAAAGAAATAAATTAATTTTAAAACAGATAAAACTAAATAAATTAAAACTGTTTAAAAGAAAGGCTTTAATTATCAGCGTTTTTAGAATTTGAATTTCAAATTATTTAAGTATTTGTGTAAAGGTATTTTAATTTTAGTTTTTTAAGTACTTTTATGAAAGATTCTAAAACAAATTACGATTAAGAAGCTACATTTAGATAAAAAGTGTTAGAGAAAGATCGTAATAAAGATTTAACAAGGTAGAAACAAAACCTAAAACGGCAATTGGGAAAATTGAACGAATAAGCATGAAAGAGTCCGGAAAACTTTAACGACTGAAGTATATTTTCTTTGATACATTTAATGTTAGTTCCTGAACATTATCAAGAGAATAATTTTACCCATTTAATACAAGGTTTTAATATATTATGCAATTACAATTAGACTAAAATAGTACATTATGCAATGAGCATTTAACATTATAGCTATTAAGCGTATTAGGAGAATTTCATACAGATGTATTAATAACCATTAAATGCGAATTACATTTACTACGTCTGGCTACACAAAAAATAAAAAACGTTGACATAATAGAAGTCCACCAATTAGATGAACATTTTTGTCCCCAAACGTGGCACTATTTTATATAAGTGAATTTCTATTTTCTAAACAGTTTAAGTATTATTATTATTAATTAGGCCGTTTTTAATCTATGTCAAATATTTTATACTAGTTTAACTTAATCGTATGGTACATTTTAAAATTTATATTATAGTAGTGAAGGTATAACGAAAATATACATAAATGTACAATTAAACACGAACGAGCTTTTAATTAATTCGTCTACAAAGTAGTCGTAGACAACAAATTTTTTTCAAATTTTAATATAAGTTGTAACACAACAGGATACAGTTCAGTAACCTTAACCCCGCTGTGTATGGTAAAGGAAGATTTGAAAGACTACCCTGAGTAAAAAGGACAGTTGTAAAACAGATTTTAACAAGTTGGGTGTCAATGTGAAGGTAGTTCTCCATTGCTGGGATTTCTTTGTATATTTTTAGATAAATCTGTCGCCCAACGTGGGACTTGTTATATTTCAATTGAAGTGATTGCTTGAAATATTGTTGAAAGTGTAAACGTATTATTCAGTGTATTTTTTTTAAGTCGCACGAGCGCGTTACTCGTCATTTTGTAAATTCTAATAAGCCCCCGATAGTTTAATTTTAATTTCAGTTTTTTAAGTACGAAAATCAAAACGACCGTTAATAAGCAAGTGAAAAACCACATCGGATATATACGGGAAGACACACTTCACGCTTCGGGGCCTATTTAAGCGGCTTTAGTACACACAGGCATGAGTGCGGCCAATGGTATACTGATAAATCCACAGAGGTGTCAGGGGAAGGATTATTAAGGTCACTGTTCTTACACCCTAATCCCGTACGCGTTTAGAAATTGCAATATTTGAGCGTATATATCTTTGCTATTGGTACCTAATAATATTACAATATTAGTAGGCATCTGTGCATATGTATTCCTAATTTTATAATTGATTTAATGAACGGATTTCATTGAGCTTCATGTTCTGTGCATTGAAATATTATGTGATTGATGTCTGCATAATCATGTCCGCATTTGCACCAAGGTGAGTCTATTCAGTTTAATCTGTATAAATGGGCTGAAAATTGTCCACGACCAAATTTTAGTCTGGTAATTGTTGTGTAGTTAGATCTAGAGATTTTGATGTTTTCATACCAAGGTAAACGCTCGGGTGTATCGCTGCGTACTGAGTCATTTTATTTTCATATGATTTAACCCATTGTTCGTTCCATTCCAGTTGTATTGTTTCATGTTTCACTATAGGTATGATGTCTTGTGTACATACCTTCTCTACCACACGATATCAGCATCCCATATGGCTCGTTTCGCTAGCTCATCAACGGCATCATTAGCTGCAACCTCGGTGTGTCCTTTCATCCAGTAGAATTTCACCACTACTTGTTTTTTCTTTAACTCAATACTACTATTTTCATTAGTGTTGGATGCAAATTGTGAGCATTCTTTGCGTTCTCTACGACTTCTAAAACACTTTCGCTATCACTCATTATCCATACTCGTCTGGCACCTATATTATTAGCGTATTCAAATGCCCTTACAATAGCTTCTGCTTCAGCTGAATATATTGAAATTATGTTATTCAGTTTGATTCGTTGATTATCTTTATTGTTTTCGTTATAAAATGCACACCCCCATCCAGTTGCATTTTTCGATGCATCTGTGAATAAGATGGTGAAATTGGGCAATAAATTCTTAACAGACAAACAAATTTTGTGGTTCGAGACTCTATCTTCTGTGTATGTCGGGTAGTTCATAGTACAGAGTAAATCAATCGATTGCAAAGATTCGAAGTAATCTAGCATTGGTGTTGCTTCTTTTGTAATGACACTCTTGAACTTGGACAGGTATCTATATGCTACTGTTAAGGGTGGTGATGGTTTCTTTATATAGTACTTGCTTGTAAGATGTAAGATCTGAGCAAAATTGAATCAGATAAGCAATAATTTTCCTGCGAATTTTAGTACTTTTATTCAAATTTTGTGCACGTTTCATTATAAAGACATTTAAAAAATAAATTAAGAACTGTTATCAGTTCTTCTAATTCGAAACGTTTACTTTCTATTTACATTAACATTTTTAATAGTTATTTATGTAACATGTTCGGAAACAGATTCTTCGTGCCAATGCTATCCCTCGTGCGCTAACGCGCACTTGGGTTTACAAACGGATATTCATTCCTAATACTGTTTACACACAAGTTACCGTATGCTATTTTTGTACGTTGTTTTCTCTAAAACTGCATTTTCAAATCTCTGTCATTGTGATATGCAAGCAAATCACAAAAATTAATTAGTAAGCTATGGCTATACGCAAATGCGCATGATTTAATTCTCAAACTTGTATTTGAAGATTTGAATTGTTTTACGATGTTTACAACAAATAAAATGTACGTAAATTGCATACTAGATTACGAAAAATGAAAGTAAATCAACAAAATGTCTGTAGAATGTTTCTTAGGTAGAGTGTTTTTTTTGTCGTTTTTAAAACACATGTTCGGGATAACAGTGTTTCGGTGCTTGCTTTAGGTGCGCTCTTGATTGTTTCATAGGTAGGGAGTGCAAAAAAGTATACACTCAACACATGTACAGCAATCTACGTCGCAGTACTCAATAGTTATTCGTATCACTAGGCCTGACTTTTGAGAGTGCGAGGATGGTTAACGCCTTGGCTTGCAAATCCGAGCACTCACAAAAACAGTTTCTGGCTACATGATACACACGATTTTTTGGGCCGACAAATGATCAAGCTTGTTGGAACTTAAATTTTCATATATTACAATATGCCAAACACCTTATTGAAAATTGTAAAATTTGTGAACGAAAACAGACGGTACGCAACGTAATCACAAAAAAATCACACAATTAATAATATAGCAGTCCTGAATTGGAACGCTGATAACACTAAACGACAGCGCAGTGCATACATTGATTTCTTATCTAGACATAAGTTGATATAGCATGCATCTCAGAAACACACATTGTAAGCAAATATATCATCACTCTCCATGGATACATAATATACCGCAACCATAGGAAATTCAGAACAGGCCACTGTAATCAAACGGAAACTAGTTCATCATTACCTAGAAACGGTACGTATCAATATGTCTCTAGATACTAAAACTGAAATTTCACTCTATGCAGCATATAAGCAACGCAATAAACGAACACTTAAAGAAGACATTCTTAAAATCTTTCACAGCAACAAGGCAATATTATTAATCGGTGACCTAAATAGTGACAAAAATATTGGGGCTGTAGACGGACAACCCGAATGAATTCAGACTAAACTCAATCCTGACGAATCCAAACATACAAATATTGATCCCTACTATCGGTCTCAAAAAGCAAGACACCTAAGCAGCCCGTTTTTTGATCTATTTATAAATAACAACCAAAGAAGTCCACTTACAAATTTGATATTTATTGACCGCTAGTAGATATCAAAACCATGGAACACCAAATAAAAAAACTCATGTGTCTTGCTGTTTGAAACCGATAGTAGTAAATTTACGTACATTCTCTACCGACCAGACCAACACTCAGATTTATTAGAGTGAGTCTTACTCAGAAACTTTAAAAAATGCTCAAATGGTCTTAAATTATTTAGATTCTGATCACTTACCGGTCTTTATTTCATTCCTGCTTAACCTCGATTAATAAAAGGTAATACAAACTGGAACATATTTCACCGTGAACTAGGCCAATCCATCAAAAATCGTAGACCTATCCACACACACACACACACACACACACACACACACACGCACACGCACACGCACACGCACACACGCACACACACGCACACACAGTGATATAGACCAGGCTGTCAATCAACTAACAGAAGCAATTAAAACAAGCATCCCACCAAACTAAAAAATAGGACAATGGCAACGAAGTAGACGGTCACACCTGAAAACACTAATCAACAAGCTTATACACCGATTTAGAAACCACGAAACTCGACAATGTGGCAAGTCACCAAGAGAATCTTAAGACGACCTCTAACAAAAAATACATGAAACCAACTCCAACTTCAATACCCAGCTCCAGACTGAGATTCATGAATTTATAACTAACCTACCTAACAAAAAATCACCTGGTCCCAATGTCATAACCAATGAAATACTAAAACAACTAACAAAACGGTCTCTGGGCATCCTAACAACACTATTCAACGCTTGTCTGAGGTACTTGGATACTTTCCAAGCACATGAAAGCATGCACATATCTCCCTTTCCACAAACCTGGTAAAGATAAACACAAACCAGAAGGATATCGACCAAAAAAGTTTTTGTCTTTCCAAACTACTTGAGCGAGTCATACATGTTAGGATACAAAGCTTTCTAAGAGAGCGCGATATCATACCTCAGCATCAAATGGGCTTCAACAACACAACATTCGACCATGTATCAGCTAATAAGAATCACGTAAACAATTGAGACCGGCTTCGAAAATATGGAATTCACTGTGTTAATCTTCATTGATCTGAAAAATGCACTCAGGATTAAGATTAAAACTAATAAAACTAAAATTTCCTGTTTATCTTATCAACATACTCTCATCTTTCCTAACCGTCAGAACGTTTTCAATAAGGGTGATTGCCACTTTATCCGCCGGCAAACCAATATTTACGAGATTACCCCAGGACAACTCTATTTAACATTTATGTTCACGACTTGCAAACCCCCGACAACACTACCTTGGCAATGTTTGTGGATGACACCGGTGTTACAGTATTCTCCTATAATTAACAAAAATGTATTTTTGGTCGGACCATAATCACTGATTTTGCATGACTCAAAAGCAGTCAGAAACATTTTTCTTGGCCTAGTACGGCAAAAAAGTTACTAAATGTTGGCAATATCACATTATACTCATGACACTGAAATCAGTACAATCCTCATGCTGGAATACGTAAATAATACGTTGTAGTACTCTTTTACATCTTATTTTAAAGAATTTTATAGCCATTTAAACGCAAACATTGAAAAAAACGCGAATTTTAATATATGCCAAAATGATACCGGGTTGAAATTTGTCGGCCCAAATAATCGTGTGTATCACGTGGCCAGAAACTGTTTTTCGAGTGCTGGGACTTGCAGGCCGCGGCTAACCCCTTCACCTGCAAACCATCCTCGCACTTGGAAATGGCCAGTTTCTGGCCTAGTGATACAAATAACTATTTAACTAATTGTATCATTCAACTTTTAATTTTAGATACACAACATGTTTTCCAATTTAATAATTATAATCATATTATTTAAATATGAGTTTTATCTATTAGAATATTTGTAAGTATTTTCAAAATTATTATGTAATATTTTAATTTTATGATTTTTGCCAAATAATTACCAAGTAGCTTGCCAAAACTTCTGATTCATCATTTTTTTAATTTATTTTTTATTTATTTATTCATATGGTACCTTTTAAATATTGTATTGTGATGTAAGTGTTATGTAAGTTGCCCCAGAAGAACAGTGTAAACCTGTATAATAGCGTGGTGAAAAAACCGTGTACAATTGTGGATTGGTTTATCTTGGCATAGCATTTGCTTCAATGTTTAGGAAAAACACTAAAACCTAAACATGCCAACTCTTACCCACCTTAGTATGCATATGTACTCATATTAATTAAGTGTGTAAACATTACAGAAAGTAAATAAAAACATAAGATACAGGGTGGCCATTTGAAAACGAAACAGAGCCTATTTTGTGGACCTCAAAACATTTACGAAAAAATCCTCGGACACGTCAATTTTTGATTCAAAGAGGAACCATTTTTTTGTAGTTCCACCCCGTAGGAGCAAAAGCCCTAGCGGGGGTGACAAGCACCCCAAAATTTTAAATGGAATGGGGGGGGGCCAGTGATACCTTATTTTGAAGGTATTTTTATGTAGATTATAACCCTTAAGTTTTAAATCGCTACTATTTGCCTAGCCGATACAGGGGCTAATAAAAGTTACAAAAACGTGTCAACATTTTCATTGTTCGCAAAAAAAAAGAGACATAATTTCAACTCTTGCAGCAAGTGAATAAATCATTATTACTGTTCACGGTGCCGATTTTGCAATTAAATAACTTTAAAGCGCTATTTGTTTGTCACTACTATGATCTGACAACAGTAACAATCACAATTAAACTTCAAAATTCTGCCATAATAACGGTGTCAACAATAACCAAGATTTCCGTTGCAGAATTGGCATAGGTACCTACGAGTATTAAAAAGAAGAAAAAACAACAAAAAATAAGGTTCAGAATGTAGGAGAACAACGTTTTTTGTATCGTATTTAACTGATTCATTTACAAGCATTTTTTTCATAATAAAATGTTGACACGTTTTTGTAACTTTTATTAATCCCTGTATCGGCTAGACAAATAGTAGCCATTTAAAACTTAAGGGTTATAATCTACATAAAAATACATTCCAAATAAGGTATCACCCATTCCATTTAAAATTTTGGGGCGCTTGTCACCCCCTGCTAAGGCTTTGCCCTAACGGGAGTAAAACTACCAAAACAATAGTTCCCCGTGAATCAAAAATTGACGGGTCCGAGGATTTTTTCGTAAATGTTTTGAGGTCCCTAAAATAGGCTCTGTCTCGTTTTCAAATGGCCACCCTGTATAACAGCACAGCCATTGCATGACGACATATAAAGGACCGATCCAGTCATGACAATGACGAAAAAAAATAGTGGGTTACAGAAATAGCAAAGAAACAATGGAAAAAACAGATAATCAGGACAGAGAATACAAAACATTGCTTGACTTCAGATGTCCTTCAGATTAGTAAGCCATAATACAGCTTCGTCCGTTAAGTTATGAATAAATGGCTTCAAATAATAAAAAAGGTATTTTATATATATACTGCAGTAATTTGATGTAAAAAACAACGTTTGAAGAGTTCAGTTTTGTCAAGATGATGAGTAAATCTACCTTGAAATCAAATATTTATGTTATGCACATCAGTTCGATGAGCAACTCTGTTAAATAGGTATGGAGGTGCTTTAAAAAATAAAATTTTATAGTAGAAAGTTGCACAATGCAGAAACCGACGTTTCTCATGTTCAGGCATTTTAGTTCCGTTAATTTGTGTAAAATTCAAATTCAAACTTTCTATACCAAAATTACTCTTAGACATGAGTTTTGGAATTTTTGGATTTTCAACTGCGTGCTAACATCTAAAAATAGAACATACACTGTATCGCAGTAATTAAAATTAGACGAACTAATGATTCACATAGCAAAGATATACATACTTGTTGAAAGCGACTTGTGTAAATACTATGTAGAAGCGGACTTAATATTGATATTTGTGGAACTCCTGAGGTGATTTCAATAGAATTTGAGACAATGTTACCATTTATTACGAACTGCTCACCACACTTCAAATAAGATTTAAAAAAATTTGCAGGCCGTTCTGTCGCTTTAACAATGAAGTGAACAATACAGATAAGAGCTGTTTCACAACTAAAACCCTTTCTGAACCGCGATGGCAGAGGTGGTAGGATATTATTTGTTTATTTGGATATGTACACTTTTTCCCAGTACTTTGGAAAGAGTTGGTAATATGCTAATTCGTCTTAACATGTTGTAATTAGTGGGATAATCATAAGAGCGTGTTTCTTTTGTAATGGAAACATTCCTTCTAAAAACATGAGATATATGGACAGCACAGTCTAACGAAGTCAATGTTTAAGCCGTCGCATTCTTCACTTTTAGATTCAATTGCCGTTAATAAATCGGCAATTTCCTCGGTACTGATCAATCAAAACGAAAAATTGATAGTATTAAGTTTGTTTTTGTAAAAGTTTAAAATAAATGTATTCACTTTGTCATTATTGTGCTTATTTTGGGAAAAATGTTTGTTCAATGCATCATACATAGTTGAAGATAATTTATTAATTTGAAACTCTAGAAAAGCTCTCTTTTTGAGTTTTTTTTAAAAGCTGAATCAGGGTGTTTCTGCATAATCTTATTTGTATCAGTCCACCAATGTGATGGTGTTTAGTAACTCTTTTAGTAATTAGTGGTAGATATGGTTTTGAAAGATTTGATAAGTGATGATTAATAGTTATTTATATCACTAGGCCAGAAACTGACCTTTTGCGAGTGCGAGGATGGTTTGCAGGCCAAGGCGTCAGCGCGGCCTGTAAGTCTGAGCATACACACGATATAATGAGCCGACAAATGGTGAAATTTGTTGAAACTTAAACTTTCGAATATTACTATATGCCAAAACATTTTCGTTTGGTAATGGTATTTGGCAGCTGTCAACAAAGTGTCATTTTGACATATATTAAAATACATTTTTTTTCAATGGTTGTGTTTAAAAAGTCTATAAAATAAGATGTAAAAGAGTACTGCAACGTATTATTTATGTATTCCAGCATAAAGGTTGTACTGATTTCATTGTCATCAGTATTATGTGATAGTGCCAACATTTAGTGATATTTTTTTACCGATCGAGGCCAAGAAAAGGCCGCTTATGAATGATGCAAAATCAGTGATTATGGACGAAGGTTCGAAATAGTATACTGTATTACACGAGGAGAAAATCACAGTTTTCATGCGAGTGTGTCAGCTTTTGCAACTACATTCAGTCAATTGGGGTATATATACCGTTACTAGTAACGAAATGATTTTCTGCAGATGTTTAGATATGACAAATTTTCTCTAGTGGTTTATGACTACGAAATGTAAAGTTTTCATAGTGGCCCTGGAAAAAATAATTTATTTTGTCGTCTAGATTTGCCATTCTAAATACATCGTCAAAAGTAATTTGTTGCAGTGAACTTATCAGTGATTCGCTGTTTACAGGTGTATGACTGTTTTTTTATGCTATGTTTGGTTAAATGTAGAGGACAGGTAACGTAATGGAATATACTGCTATTATATGAAACCTTTATTTTGTTAATGACTTCTAAGTTAGATAACAACATTAGGTCGATCAAATCGGATACGAGTTGTGGTAGTCTTAAACTTCTAGTCATCTCTAGCATTTCTACTGTCTATTTGTTGGTAGTAGTATCTAAAAACTACTAAATTTTTCTGCAGAAAAATACGTCTACATAATTTTAATTTGGCGCTGTAGTAGTGGTGCTTTTCTGAAGTATTACGTGTGTGGTGTTTGTTTTATTTGATAGTTACAATTTTAACCACTACAGAGCAGGGCCGATTTAAAATGTATACTTATTTTCCTGCAGGAGAATTTATATTGCAATGCGTTCTGACATAACAATTGTTGTAATTTCTATTTCAGAAAACATACTATTCCTGAACATAATAATAATAATTAATGTAATTTTAAGCCAGATTGAATAGTATGGTTTCAAATAATTTAAATTGAAATAAAACTGATTATTATACTGGAATAATTGAAGCAGTATTAACATCAGGAAAATAATGTAGATATTATAAATTTTGTTTCCGAAAATATTGTACACGAAGTTATTGCCTTAAAAAGAAATTCATTAATTTATTAATGAGAGACAAAAAATAAACTATACTAAGTAACCATTTATTCTAAAACTTGTTTGTTTAATTAGCATTATTTTTTAAGAATATTTCATTTTGATGTTAAAATATTCAACGTTAAATAGCAAAATGGCTAGCTATAGTTATAAAATCAGTATCAATATTATTAGTTAGCCACGTTTCTGTAGCACAAAATATGTCAAAATCACGATTAATTAATAATTCCTTAATTTTACTGAAATGCGGATGTAACGACCCAAAGCAGATTTAAAAATACAAATGTATCTGAGAAATAGTTGCATCTAAAATATTTTCTAATGCAGTTTTATATTTTATGTAAAAATATCTACAACAAATAAAATTTTAAAAAATCAATCAAAATTTTTTGCTAGATTAACTGTCTCACTCTAATACAAATAAGTAAGTTGTCCATATAAAAAGGTAGGTAATGGTCACTCTGTATAAATAACACCAAGTTTACAAATTCGGGTCAACTTTTGGACCTGAGTAGATGAGAACGATTCTTAATGTTATTTGATGCCGTGTACTTAGATTTTCAATCCGTGTGTCAAGATTTGTTGTAGTTTTCGAGTTCGCTAATAGTGGAAGCACTGTGCTTTTATAACGGCTATCAGCAGACCACGTTGAATCGAACATCGTTTGGAACTTGTTTTTGTATTGTGATTATGCTTTGGAACTTGTGAAAATGCCGAGAAAACGTTGTAGAGTCCATTCAAAGTATTTTTGTTACGTTTGTGGATATTATATGCTAGGAAAACGTGGAAAAATCATAACAAATGGACTCAAAAATGCGTATTTGCAGTACTTTGATTTTGCTGTAGTAAACACTGGCAAGCCTAAAACACAAGTCACTATATACAGAAATAGAAATCACGCGATTTTACCTTTCTTCAAAAAAGACACGTGTTTCAACAATGACATCAAAGGTTTATTTGATGTGATGAATACAGCATATGATCAAAATGAATGGCATCGATTCCGATTGCTCACGCAGTACAAACCAAGATCAAATAACGCGTGATCAAAAAATTTTTTATCAAAATTGGCCATGCACGACAAAGCAAGATATAACAGGTGTATCTTAGCTTAGCTTGTACATTTGTCAATTCTGACAGATTTAATTTCTACACATCCAATTTTATGCATTTAGAGTAGACATACGTGCATTTTTTCATGGTCCACTTTGATGACAAATTTTTTGAATCACGGGTTACAATGAGCTTCAATGGAAAATTTGTGGCCATCTAAAGGTTGAGAAATAAATTAATTGTACTTAATTGCAAAATAGATATTAATTGATTTACATATTCGTTACATAGTATTGGTCTATTGGTTGGGATGCTATCTGGATTCAGAAAATTTTGCTGTTTTTTGTGTCTGTGGAACAGCAGTGCAATTGATCATCATTATGTGAGAAAGGTGTAGCCGAGTCGTACCCATTATAAGCCAGGGCAACAAAAAGTATCCTCTATACCACTTGTGAACCTACAGGACGTTTTACTGCCACCTTTCCGTATTGAACTTGGCCTTATTACGAACTTTGTCAAAGCGCTCAATCGTGAAGGACCTGTTTTCCAGTACTAATCAAGTTGTTTCCAAAACTGTCATATGCAAAAATCAAAGAAGGAATATTTGTCGGACCTGATATTCAAAAATTAATAGTTGATGCAAAGTTTACAAAATGTTTAACGCCTGATGAAGCAACAGCATGAGCATCGTTTAAAAGTGCTGTTCACAACTTTCTCAGTAATCACAAATCACCGGATTACAAACAAGTGATCGATTGCAAAATTACCACAAGATTGGAGCTCAAATGTCTCTCAAGATACATTTTCTGCATTCACATCTTGATTTTTTGTTCCACAACACGAGCAACGAGCTAGGAGAGCGGCTACATCAGGATATAGCGAAAATCGAAAGCCGATACCAAGGATTCCAAGCAGTATAAAAGACTCAGTTTAACCTCTGTTTGTTTCTAATTTATACTTTTTAATTCTATAAATCACTGATAATGGTCAAAAATAGTAAAATAATAGATTTATTGAATATTTTGAAAACTGGAGCAAATTTTAAAAAACGGGCTGTTGATTTGGATTCTGCCTCCAAATTTACCTTATAAACAGCTTTTTAGTTGCTCACGTCCAAAACCGTGATACTTGTGTAATTAATTAACACCATTATAATTTTTTTGAAGGTCTTAGATATATGTTACAATGTACAACATTAACAAAGTATTGCCTTGTGATTCCAACCGAAGCAACTGTTAAAAAACAAGCAATCAATATTGAACTAATTAAAGCACAATTTATACTGCACACCTAATTAGAAATCGATAAACATACACTCACGAACATTGCAATAAAGAAAATGAAACTCGTACACCTTTTGCTCATTTTATGTTCACATAATGTAAAAGCGAAAATTTTTTCTCTAATAAAAACCGTTGTTTATGCAACATCAAAGTAAAAGTGGACGGTTAGATAAATATCAAAGCAAACCACATTTAAAAACGGTGTAAAATTATTAAAACAACGAAAAATAATAAAAAAAACATTAAGTAGATTTAATTTCCTTAAAATAAACGACAAAATTAATTAGAATAGCTTTACGCTGCTTAGAGTTTTTATAAATATAATCAAACTGTCTATTAGTGAAACATGCTTGCACTTGCAGTAGTTGACAGTTTTCTAACATTAAACCCTCGTTTATATAAAGAAAGCAGTGGTTACGCTGTAGTCATGGATGTAATATCGAAGATCACCGCATACAATGTTTGATAATTTTTCTTTTATAGAAATTTTGTGTTGCCCTAAAAAATAAGAAGATTACGTTTGCTTTAATTATTTTCTTTAAAAACTCGAACCTTCAAAAATGCTACATTGAGAAGTGACGTATTCGTTCGTTTTTGTTACAATTTTACACTGTTTTACTACATAAACTTAAATTATTAAATTTTTTTAAACGGGAGTAAAGCATTTTGAAGTCTTTATTGTGGTATTTTATAATTTCAAAGTGCAAATGTCAAAGAAAAGAAAAATACTGAACTTTAATTAAACTTCACAAACCCTTCTTATAAAACCCTATCGATGATAGAATACATTTTTAATTATTCCAAACTTCCAGAAATTAAGTTTGTTTGGAATGCCTTAACTTAGGGGTGTGGTGTGTGTAAAAATATATATATATATACGTAAGTCTAGCGAATAAAGTTATGTTTACGACAGAATGCAAAAAGTTTGTTAAGTTATAAAAATGATTACATCTACAGCAGAAACGAAAAGAAAATGTAGAAGAGAAACGAGATACAAGAAACAAGATAAGTTTTTTTTTCATTATATAATTCGAAATTATATTGAAAAAATTTAGATAAAATCTATAATTAATAACAGTAATAAAAGCGAAAAATATAAAAGTGACATTTGTTACTGCTTAAAATTGATTACGGCTAAACTAGATTTTTCGCAATTCGGATAAAATATTAAATAAAACATCAATTTGTAAATGACAATGGACGTCAAAAAAAAACTATAAATGCACTCAACACTTAACGTTAAATGAAACGCAAAGTATCATACATAGTGATGGTTATCGTATTTCTTTACTACAAAGTGTGTTATAATGGTTCTTAAAATTAATTCATAGTACTTCGTGTGAATGCAAATGTTATGTCAAAGACCAAAGGAGTTTCAATAACAATAACGTGATTGTAATTTTAAAAATAATATTGTCTCTCGTTTATATTTAAGTTGTTGTAATCTCTTGTTATAACTACCCTTTATACATATGTATAACAGAATACATATATTCTCCACATTAATATTAGCTAAAATTATAGTAACTAAAAATGCAGTAAAGAAGAAAGTATACAGGGTTATTCACGGTATACGACACGGAATATTAAAGCCAAACTATTTAATAAAATTGGGAAAATATATCTGGGATTGATAGAGACCTATAAGAGAAATATTTTAAAATTACTTTCTGAAATATACAGGTGTCCCAAAATACACAGAACGTATCAAAGTTGTGTTTTTTCTTATGGAACGTCCTGTATATTATTACATTTTCAGTTTCTACGAACAAAATAAGAAAGGATTTTATTGAGGTTTACCTTACTTAAATCTAAAGTTTTTTGAGATATTTAGTATTTTATGAAAAAGTCGTTACAATTTTGCCGATTCATATCTCAGCAACTATTCTCTTTCTCCAAACTAAATTCGCACTGAAGTCTATCAATTGATCAAGTTTTAAGTAGAACTTGTGAAAGAAATGATTTTACAGAGGTTTGCTTTACTTAAACCTAAAAGTTTTTGAGATATTTTGTATTTTATGAAAAAGTCGTCACAATTTTACTGATTCATATCTCAGCAACTAATACCTTTTTCCAAACTAAATTCGCACTGGAGTCTATGAATTGATCAGATTTTATGTAGAACTTGTGAAAATCCACTATCATATACAGGATGTGTACAAAAAAAGATTAATTAATGACATGTTTTGAACCGCAATAACTTGCTTATTTTAAATGGAACACCCTGTATTTTATAACAACAACAAATGTAAAATGTAATTACCTATCAAATAATACTATAGTACCCTATAGCTAAATGTTCGGGTTGTCATGAAAAATGCAAATTTTCATAATGAAGACTGATTTGTAACAATTTTAATATTTATCAAGTAAGCTGTACAACTTTGACAGGTGAATATTATGTATTTGTAAGAAGGAGAAGATTTGAATTGTGTACATTTCATCAACTGTATTAAATTTTGAGAGAAATAAATGTGTATCGAGTTTACAAGAATTTAATAAACGTACAAATTTACTTCACAATAATATTTCTTCTAATGAATTATCTGCTCCACGGATCAATTCCTAAGCTGTTTACAATATTGTAAAACATACTGGTGAAATACAAAAAACATTTGCTTAAAATAAAGCGCCTATTTTTTTCATGTCTGTCTCCGAAATTAAACGGGTACTTCTAAACGTCGTAGAGACTTGAAATTCGGCATACCGATGCGTCTTGCCTTCAAACCGAAAACCAAAAATTTTCATACAGGGGCGGAGCCAAGGGGGTCTTCGTCCGCCATAGGTTTAACATTATTCAGAGAATAATGGGATCAACCTACATGCACGCGGAGTCTAGCATTATTAAATTCATGCATTAAAATTTGCCCGTCAATCAACGGGCTTCTTACAAATACATAATATTCACCTGCCAAAGTTGTATAGCTTACTTGATAAATATTAAAAATGTTACAAATCAGTCTTCATTATGAAAATTTGAATTTTTCATTACAACCTGAACATTTAGCTATAGGACACTACAGTATTGTTTGATAGGTAATTATATTTTACATTTGTTGTTGATATAAAATATAAGGTGTTCCATTTAAATTAAGCAAGTTATTGCGGTTCAAAACACGTCATTATTTAATCTTATTTTGTACACATCATGTATATGATAATGAATTTTTCACAAGTTCTACTTAAAATTTGATCAATTGATAGACTTCAGTGCGAATTTAGATTGGAGAAAGAGAATAGTTGCTGAGATATGAATCGGTAAAATTGTAACGACTTTTCATAAAATAGAAAACATCAAAAAAACATTTAGGTTTAAGTAAGGTAAACCTCTATAAAATCATTTCTTATTTTGTTCGTAGAAACTGAAAATGTAATAATATACAGGACATTCCATAAAAAAAACACAACTTTGATACGTTCTGTGTATTTTGGAACACCTGTATATCTCAAAAATAATTTTAAAATATTCCTCCGATAGGTCTCTATCCATCCTAAATATATTTTTCTAATTTCATTAAATAGTTTGGCAGTAATATTCCGTGTCGTATACCGTTAATAACCCTGTATATATATAGTTTAGAGACGCGGAATTAAGTCAATTTAATTTACCTGGGTCGCCACCGAATTTCGGAATTGAATTACACGGTTACCCATCATACATCGGGGATGATATCGCCAAATACCCCAACAGTGTGTGGTCGTTCGTGATTTAGATTGTTAACCGAGTATTGCTATCGAATCGTGACCCAATTGAATTCGGGGATTAATCATCTCGCGATTTTTGCATTGTATATCGTGGTCTAAATACAATAAGATCTTTGGAACATAACTGATCAGGGCGGCTAAATAAACGAGGACGCACACCATACCCCAGAAACTATTATTCTTACAATCTCTGGAACAAATATTTTTAGTAAAAATGATGGCGAGAAATTGCTGGAAAGGTTCTAAAACAGACGCAAGAGGGCACAACTACCAAGACAAATTAAAAATAACAAATTTGAGATTGCCATTTTAAAGCCCATCTAATTTTACGTCTTTTATATAATAAGCATTTTTCGTACCTATATAACTTTGAAGTAGCTATAACTTCTAAACCCTTTGTCTCAATTTGTTGAACTTAGGCTTGTTAAACCTTTATCTGTTTTATTTTCAAAGAACTAAATTTCAAAGAATTTTCATTGTATAGAAATCAAAGAAATATTACCTATGTATTCTATGGTAAATTTCGTTTTTATTATAATTTTGGCCCGAAAAACAGCCGATTTAGGGAAAACAACAGCTAATTTTCGATTACTCTCGAAGATGTTCAAATTGACGCCCGTCATGTGTTCACTTGTAGTAGGCAATTCTTCCCCAAAAATAAAAGTTTAAGCAGCGCACCTAGAAATACATAAATATTGTAATTAAGTGTAATTGTAAGCAAGACAATGAATGACTTATTGGTATCTATTATGTTCTAAACGTATTTATATAGTAAAAACATACTTTGGTGGTCATGGAAAGAGACTCCCTCTCCTATCCACCTATCGAGGAATATCCTGTCTAAAAATTAACGGACGTTCCTTGAAAATGCACTGGACATCCATCTAGCTGGGAAAACATGTTTTGATGAATACCTGGCAGTACATATTCCAGAAAATTTGAAAGCTCATTAGTCAGAAAATTGTGATATACCGTGTGTAACACGATGATGGTACACCCCCGTTTTTTTATTTATTTTTGAAAGTATTTTATTGAAATTGGGGATATCTTTACGTATGAATAAATCCCGTAATAGTACTAATGTACCATGGTACAAATATAGTTTCATTTAAAAAAAATGAGTTTTGCCGCAAAAATCATTTTGATGTACTTGATTTGCTCATAATTACGAAATTTAAATTTTTTTAGAGAATTTAGATTTTTCTAGTATTAGACCGGTCAATTGAAATAAATCGAAACCGTCGTAGAACAATTAAATATAAAACTAAAAATTAAATTATAAAAAATATTAACGTTTGAAATGTCACTTATGTAGTATCATGGTATTCAGAAAATTATGCATATTCCAAAATTAAAAGTTAGTGTCACTTCCGGCGAAACGTGAAGTAAAAAAAGAATAACTTCTATGTCAAAAGGTGTTACTTATTATGCATAAAAAATACTCCACATTTCAATAAAATACCTTCAAAATAAAGGGAAAATGACACAGTATGTTTCACTATTAAGAGCATCATTAAATATACGGGGACCGATGATTTTTCTCTTTAAAAACCGCACCAAACATAGATCATCTTCCTTAATGTAGGATTTCTCGCATCCAACGAGAATTGGTACGCGACCATTAATGCATGTTGTGAAACTTTACTTTTCCATCACTATAAAATGGTGCCTAATCTGTCCACATATATTTATTTACGATATTTTGCACGGTTGTCCAAGTAACACCCAAATACCTCTTGTGGTGAGCTGTGGATTGCCTTCCACATAAGCATTTGGTACATTTTCTTCAAAAACCTTTACCCTGTCGAGGGTATTATACGTCGATGAATACGTCCTGTCGCTTGCAATCGACGAGTTTGGAGATACTTAACAGCATACATCCGTGAAGCAACCACTACATTCTCCATACACTCAAAGTAAACTGGAAGCATATTGAATGTTTCTTCATTTAAAATCGGCATTTTTTTTAATTAAACCCCAAAATCCTTTTGAAAATTAAATGATCGTTGTCGTGACTTCGATATTAATTCTGTTGATTTATCGACTGGGAAATGACTACGGTTTTTATTAGAAGATGGCATTTTTGTGTTCTTTTTATTAGAATTAAAAATAGTATACCTTGGCGTTTGAACTTGAAAATCGATAAAAACTGACATTACGCTACCTAACGAACCAACAAAAAGTCAACTCACAACACTCAAAATGTGGTTTAAATTAGGGCTAAAACCTTTTTCGAACAAGACCAAGTTCAACAAATTCGGACAAACAGTTTGGAAGTTATAGCCATTTCAAAGTTATATTACGTACTAGCTTCCCCCACCCTTACCCTTACCATTATAGATACAAAAAATGTTTGGTATATCATCTTGAACATTCTATTTTTCTTTTGTCCTTGTAGTTGCCTCTCTTGCGTCTAATTTCCAGCAAATTCTCTTGATCATTTTTACTAAAAAAAAACAAACAGTTTCTGAGGTATGGCCGGTGTCCACGTTTATTTAGCCACCCTGTCCATTCAACTTAATGGAGATGATATTAAAAAATAAAATTAGCGTGAAGGTGATATTTTTTGGATTTCTTGTCTAGACCTAACACATATGTCACATACTTTCTAAGAAACATTCATTATAATGTGCATTCAATAAACAAGTCTATTTAAACAATTTAATCATAACTCTGTATAACTTTTAATCCAGCATATTATTTCACTACGGTGAAAACTTTGTCTTTTATTTTAAAAAATGTGCTTTAATTATTTTTGTTAAACAAACCTTGTCATCACTTTGGTAAGTTAAGCCGTTGATTGAAATATTGGTAAAGATAGTCAACCTTACGGGATTATGCGACCCCGAAATTTGTTCTAAACATCAGAGGTCGGTAGTATCGCTTTGTGCTAAGAAAATACGTCAATTGTATTGTAGAATTTACAGAACAGTATTGCCGATAAATGTGAAATAGAAAACTGTAATTTTGCTGATAGTTTATGCTAAGGCACGACATTGTTGCCAATGCATCATGCCGTTGATTGAAATATTGGTGCATTGAGTCAATGTTGACAAACAAACAAAAACATGCGTTCTACAATATACAAGAATTTATTGATTTTTGTCGACGTACTAATTAAATGTGTGTCCTTTGTTATATATTTTTTTCTATTGTCTGTTAATTGTTCAATGTAATAATATTTATTTGTATCTTTCTTACGTAAGGTTATAACAATGGTTATACCATCATGACAAACACATATATGTACAAAGATTGTATACATACACATGTGAATAAAGTTTATTATTATGAAAAAAACCTGCAGATTTAAAAGTATTAATTTCGTAAAGAAATCGTTGAAAAACGTTCTCCCAAAAAAAACAATTTCTTTAAATACTTTTGAAAATTCCATACTCATATATTTATTACATTAACATCGTTTATCCGTTGAAAATGTTTTAAAATCTATTAGGCTTACGCAAGTAAATTTCTAAATTTTGGTCATTGAAATTAAAATTTTTTAACATAGAAACGCTATCCCTTTTTATGTTGGAACGAATGTTGAATTTTCTTATATTACAATCTAACGTACTCAACTGTTTGCATCTAAACAATATTATAACAAGCCTACTCATTTACTAAAGGTGTTGCTAAAAGTATGCAATTGTAGAATTTCTGACTAAGCCGATAAGGAATGTGACTCATAAACGATAATCCGGAAGACTCCTCGTAATACATTTGTTTCAATATCAACTTTAGGTGTACTTATACAACCGTTTCTTTTAAAATTAAAAAGTTTAAAAATAAATTGAATAGTCAAAAGTGTGAAATATTTAGATTGAAGCGCAAACTTCAAAACAGCACAATTTCGGGTCTTTTAAAAACAAAAACCGGCTTTGAAGACATTTATTAATATGCAATGTTTTCATCGAACACGAACTCCATGGAAGGATTCAGAAAAACAACTGGCATTATCATTGTATTATAAATCGCCTACAGCTTACAAATTTATGTTGAACAATTTAGGATTTGTTTTGCCAGCAATTTCAACAATCAAGTCGTGGTTGAAAATTGTTAATTTAAGATCGGGGACAAATAATGTTCTTATACAAAAATTAAAAAAAAGTTGAAGGAATGACAGACAAAGAAAAGCAGTGCGTGGTAATGTGTGACGAAATTACTTTAAAACGAAATTTAAATTATAACCAATATTGGGACTACGTCGAAGGATATCAAGATTTAGGGGAATTAGGACGTAAACCGTTTTAAGTAACCATGGATTGGTTTTTTATTTGAGAGGAATATTGTATAATTGGAAAATTCCATTTTGTTATTTTCTCAGTAGTGGTTCAGTTAAAAGCGAAATATTATGTACTCTTATAAAGCAAGTGATGCATAAGTTGTTTCAAATTGGATTGAAACCTCGAGCGTTAGTTTGCGACCAAGGATCTAATAACAGAAGTGCTCTATCTTGTCTAGGCGCCACAAAAGAAAATCCAACAATTCAAATCGACAATAACAAAATATATGTAGCGTATGATCCTCCTCATTTACTAAAAGCTTAAGGAACAATGTCATGAACAGCAAACTGGAAATAGTCGTCAACAATAAAAAATTCAGTGGACCGATTTTGTCAACACTTTTTATATTGATCAGTGTAGCAGTGTAGCAAGATCCATGTTAAAAATTACGGACAAACATATTAACCCATCAAATTTTCAAAAGATGCGTGTTAAATACGCCGCTCAGGTATTTAGCAATTCTGTATCTGCAGCAATTAGCAGTGCTGTGATGACGGGTCAATTAACAAGTAATACGGCGTTAGATACTGCATCTTTTTTTAAAACAATTAACAACATTTTTGACTGTTTAAATAGTTTTTCAGTAAATGATCCGAATCCCTACAAGCGTGGTCTTTCAGTTTTTAAAGACATGCCATGCGAAACGTTGAAACGTTCTGTACAATACTTCAATTCCATCAAGTTTTTATGAGAACGGTGTAGAAAGAAAAATATATACTGTATCGCAGGTTTCCAATGGACTATAAATTCAATTTTAAGTCTGTGGGAGGACTTAAAGGGAGAAGGAACTTTGTACTTTTTAACGTCACGAATAAATCAAGATCCTCTAGAAAATGCTTTTCAATGATTCGTGCTAGAGGAGGTTATAATGCCCAACCGTCTGCCCGCGAATTTAGGCTTGCATTACAACATAACATGCACATTCGCTTGCAAATACCAATAGAACAAGGGAATTGTGAAAAAGATAACGACGAGATACTATATGGTATAGATGATGAACAATTTAACACTAACTATGAGGAAGAGGATAACAAAATTGGGACAAATGAAAGTGTAGAAAATAATGAAACAAAGAGATCGTCTAGAACCTGTCTGGAGAACAAAATCAATGAAGACAATGTCGTAATTAATAGTTCTTTAGAATCTTGTTCAGTGTCGTATGTTGCGGGTTATTTAAGTCACTACATATATAAAAAGTACATTGTAATACGTGTAAGGAAATGCTAACAGTTAACGACTCAAGTGTTTTCAATGTGAACGAATCATTAATTCTATATAAAGATTACAGCAAATCTGATGGAATTAAATACTTACACAGACCATCACCCGAATTCTCAAAATTTGTGTTTTTTTATTGAAACTTTTACTGAAGAATTTCATCTTTTTAAAACAGATTATGGTTTATTGGAAAAAATTAAACTCCGTATAAAAAATGTCTCAACAGCAGTGTGAATTCATGGTTCAGAGAATGCGACACTCATAAACTGTTAATTATCGATCAGTTGGTTAAAATAAAACTATATCGAACCTTAAAGTGGGAGGCTAATAAACATATTTCTAATAGCTATAATTACAGTGATGTCACAAAACCACACCGTAAAATAAGAATATTATCTGCATAAATAAGTGTAAATGTTTGGATATGTTTTATGTATAGCATTGTATTAGGTACGTTATTATTTATGTGTAAATTGTTTGTAAATTATTACTATTATTTTAGATCAGTTGGAATTGTAATTTTTGAAACAATGTTTATAATTAATGAGCTATTTTTACTTTAATTAAACTATTTTAATTCGAAACCATGATATTTTGATACAGTTTCAAAGAGTAAAATCCTAACTTTTATCTCTACTAACAGATAACAAAGTGTCACTTTTCGTAAATTATTTTTTCCCTCGGGAAAAAGTGAGTACTATTTTTTAACACCAAATTTCCCTCAATAATTTTCTAATTCTATTGTAATATGATTTTTCAATATTAAATCGTCATTTATTTCGTCACAGAAAAGAATAGTGTATTATACACGTATTATCCGCACCGCGTCGGGAGACAACACACCTCAAGCTAAAATCTAGTACTTTTATTTTTAGAAGTAATAGGAATAGGTTTTATTACCAAGTGAATTTAAATTTGAAGGTCTAGTGGAACCCACTTTCCTAAAAAACACGGTAACTTGTTGCCTTTTGAATTGAAAAATTTGAAAACCAATTTTTATTTAAAATCCTTTTCAACTGAACACGTAAAACAAGTAGATACAAAAACCAATAATTTTGCGTTTCTGAACTCTAGTGGTATTTCTCCCAGTATGTTCTACTTTATTCCTAACGAAGTTATTAAATGACAAACAAATGTCAACATTATTATTTGCAAGTTAAAAAATAAAGTGCAAGCATAATTTGTAAAATAATTGTTTCTTATTTATCTAACACCGACCAAACCAAACTGTTTTAACAAATAACGCTTCGCATGTATTTTAGTAAATTATTAAAAAAACATTGTCATTAAAATCCAAGATATGTATCATCAATGGTATTATTCATAAATGAAAAATTCGTCACTTTTAATTACTAGTTAATACGTTTACTAAATATTTGAAAACGTTGCAACATTGTATTGACAAAAGTAAATTTTACGGATTGTATGTTGCGCCATTTTTACAACGGTGGAATAAATTGAACTATTCTATTTCAAGAATCGTACACATTATAACTTAGCGCTTCAGTACAGGTGAAAAAAGTAAACAAAAACGCAACCCAACATGCATATGTGAATTGCATCCGTGATACAAGCAAATACAAGCGGTTGACTATCTTTACCAATATTTCAATCAACGGTTAAGCATATAAAGCTTTTCTGAATTTGAAAGTGCAAGTAAGTTCCGTTTTAAACGCTCAGGTCCGTTTTGATACCATCGCTCGCGGCATTTAGAATTAGTAAATGCTTCGTGCAACACCATGTACTTCTAAAGCTCCAAAACTTAAGGATCATTTCCGTCAAGTGCAGTGGTCATTTACGTAATCAACGTGGTTTATACGTGTAAGTGAACTGGGAATTATTCGAAACCTCGACAATTGTAAAACTTTTGATTGAAGCAATAAGATTCAACAAATCGCTTATGCAGAGTTAAACCGAAATTATCTCACTAGTCAACAAAATGATGAAATCTAGAATTATTCACCAGAAAATAAAATATTTCGGGAAGACACATATCCCATTTCAGACATTGCAGATCGAAAAAAATAGAAGGGTTGTTGTGGAAGAAGTTGTGGAAAATGTACTTAGAGCAAATAATGGTGCAAAGTCCTACTAAGCCAATTCGGCAAGTGTCTATACAAACTGTTTTTTTGCAGAACTTATCCACTCGTACACTAACCCGCGCCATTTTAAATCAAGAATTGCTTAGGATCATTGGTTCAAGAAACATTTAAATAATGGTGACATCTTGAATAAGTCATTTTTACAGATGAAACTTGGTTCCACCTAAGTAGTTATGTGCATTCGCAGAATATAATGGATTAAGTGTATTGAAATGTAATATTAATTCATGATAATGGTATTTTATGCAAGGTGGTGTTCCAGCCCTTACAACTCTTGTTTGGATGAATGAATTTTATCCCGATCGAATAATTAGCAGAGACAGATGACCATTAAGATCTCAAGATTTAATACCTCCTGCCTTTTTTTATTTAGATATTTAAAAAAACACCTTCCTTAATTTAGAATATCTAGAAGAAGCTTGAAATATTTTAATTAACTATTTAAAAATTAAAAACGTCGAATTAATATTAGTCACTTCGAACATTTATTTAATTTAGTACATTAGTAATTAGTAAATATTGTAACTTTTAGTGTAGTTAAAATGCATTTATGTTTATTCAATTAAACAGTTGTTTGAATGAATAATAACCAGCTGTTACCTTAATTTTTATAACTCTGTACATGACCCTTTTAGAATATTTATTTGCGGTAATAATAAATAAAGGAAGTTATTTTGTAAGTACATTGCAAAAGTACACAAAAATAAATGATGATAATATTATGAGTATATATACAAAAATTGACTATCAAGTTCAGTTAAAACACCTTCAATAAAAATAAATATGAAGAATTGGTGTAAAGGGATACGGTCAAGAAAAGATTAAAAAAATATTACTATAAGCCATTTATTCTAAAATCATTTGAGGCAAAATTTTCATCATAAACATATAGACGGAAAATTTAGTTAACGCAGGTAGAGATTTCGTTTTATATCACCTCGTGGTAGCAGTTATATAATTTGTGTGTCTTCTAATTACAGTTTTTATGTTTGGTTCGTTTCTTTCGCCTACTCTATATTATATTTAATCTCCGATAATCAACGAAGTTCGATGTGTAACTGTCAGCCGTCTAATCAAGCTAAATGACTCCTTGGGGATAATCTCATATTACGAATGGTGTACACTCTTCATTAAAATCTCAACAACTTTCCGTCTGTGAAGTTACGAGCACAAACCCGGTGTACGAGTAACAACTCTGTTTAGGACATTTTATAACATCACCCCAAGGTTTTCTCTAAGGCGGCGGTTACATTGGATCCGAATTCGTACCAAAATGTATTCTTACGAATTTGTACGAAATGAACTCGTACGAATACGTAAGATAGATTGGTTACATTGATGATGTGAGTGCTAACGAAAAACCGCAATATATCAGAGTTTTCAGACAGTGGTTTAATAATGAATGAAATGGAGGAGTTTTATCTTTTAGAAACACCGTTATTATTAAAGTTTCTTTTATTGGAAAACTCCAGGGTTTGGGTGGATGACTTTTTTTGTCAAGGAGTAAAGACGGCGAATTTGTGAGATGTTTTAATGAGCTCAGGTTAAATGATACAAAATTTTTGAATATACAAGAATGACACCAACTACCTTCGATTACATACTAAAATCTGTTGAAACTCAACTTCACAAATACTGAATTTTCGAGAATGCATTACACCTGAAGAAAAATTAATTATAACGTTACGGTAAGTAAAAATCATCATATTAAGTAATATATGTATTTCTTCAATAACAGTCCAGTAACAATTATTTCATAAAATGTAGTAATAACTTATGGAATATCTGGTTGAAAGTTCGAGAAATATGCTTGAGTTGAGTGTGAAAAGTTGCTTTCTGTACCACTTCCAGGAGGATGATCATAGTTTATTGAACTGAAGGTAGAATCATTTACTGATTGAACTGAAGGTGGTTGTGAAAAATCTGTTGAACTCGAACTATATGCAGGCGAAGGCGTTGGTATTGTGGTATATTGACGAGATTGACGTGAAAGTACTGCTTGTGTAGTATCGTGCGATCGAGTTATTAGTTCGTGCTCATTCATAAGTAATTCTTGAAACTTGGTTCGAACATATAATTTTCTATGAGTTGGAAGTTGTTTCATATATGGAACAAGACTTAACACAAAATAGGTATCATCATCTTCATGTTGTTGAGAGGTACGTTGGAAGTGGTCCAATTTTCGTTGTTCTATCGCCAGTAATTGCTGCATTGTAGCGTCCCTCCCAGTTATCTTTCTTTTTCGAGTATTGCTCGATTCTGGATTTGTGGCAATCGGTGGTCGTGTTGCATTTGGGGATGATGTAGCACGTACAGGTTCATTTTCTGTTATCAAAGTGTTTTCTGTTTCCGTTTGTGATTGCTCATTATCACTGTAGACTATATCTGATGGTGTTTCCATTTGGTCTGTCTCACTAGGTTTAGAACTTGTGTGAGGTCTTGAAATATTTCCGCTTGTTTTCCGAGCCACAAAAATCTTTGATAAACAGCATATTGTCAAAAAACTTCCATTTCGATATTTCATCATCCTCATCTGCACTGTCTCCGCTTCTCTTTTGTTGCAGTTTAACGAGTTCTTTCCTAAAAGTATCTCGCAATCCTCTCCATTTCTGACGTACAATGTCGTCTGTAACAAAATAATATTAAATATTTTGCGAGGTTTCACAATGTAATGTTCAATTTATATTCAAAAATAACGTACATCCTTTATTTTAAAGGTAATTATCAATAAATATTTTCCAGGTACCTTGCTACTGGCATATCTTTTCGATCATTGGCTTTCTCATTTCGAATGTCCCATACGACAATCAGAAAAATTGTCTATGAAACCTGTAATGCTATATGGTCGTCCTTATATGAACAACATATGCCATTTCCAACACAACAAATGTTTTCATCTATTGAAGAGCAGTTTTACAACAAATGGAAATTTCCTAATTGTGTCGGAGCCATTGATGGCAAACACATTAGAATTAAATGTCCTGCAAATTCTGGTTCTATGTATTTTAATTATAAGAAATATTTTTCCATAGTGCTACAAGGTGTGGTAGATGCAAATTACAAATTCATTAGTGTTGAAGTTGGAAGTTATGGAAAACAAAGCGATGGTGGAATTTTCACAAATTCATCGCTATACCATCATCTTGAACATGATACTTTTAACATGCCTCCACCAAAAGCTTTACCAAAAACAGATATTACCGTGCCACACGTTTTTGTAGCAGACGCAGCGTATCCGCTAAAAAATTATTTAATGAGGCCATTTCCAGGACAAAATCTGAGTCCAGAACAAGAAGTTTTCAATAATCGTCTCTCTCGAGCAAGACGTCTTGTTGAATGTGCTTTTGGCATAATAACCTCCAAATGGAGAATCTTAAAATCGGAAATTGAAATTGATCCTGACAAGGTGGATGTTATTGTGAAATGTATTTGTTTATTACATAATGTAATTATTAACTTGGAGGGTAGTCCGGCTGACTTGCAAATTATTCAAAACCTCGAGCACAATCAACACCAAAGAAATGGGCCACGGCGTTTCAACAGAGCTACTGACGTAGCTTACCAAATTCGCAACAAATTTGTACAATATTTTAACTTGTAAATAAGCAGGCCTTATCCTATATATTTTGTAATTATTTGCTTACATTATTAATAAGTTATAAAACTTACCTGCTACATTCATCTTCTCCCCTATTTCCTTCCATAGTTTTTATTCAACTCTCGGTTGCTGTATTGTTTACTTTTTGGTCCCATAACGATTGCCTTTCTTGGACCAGTATTATTAATTTTTCAACATCCATTGTGTTAGCATAACCACAAAATCAAACTTTTCGTACGAATAGTGGCAGAAAAAACAAATTATTTTGGTCGAATCGAAAATCGTACGAGTTTGTACGAATTTGTAAGAAATATACGCAAGTAATGTAACCACGCACTATAAACATGTACACATTTGTTTCTTTCTGATGATTTCGTACGTATTCGTACGAATTCGTACGATTGGTTTTTCGTACGAATTCGGATCCAATGTAACCGCCGCCTAACACAAAACGATAAAAGCAAACTGTGCAGCTATCTAGTATTTTTAGGTACTCTCTCTTTCTTTTAGCTTCTCTAAACAATTTCGAATTGAGATATTTGAATTGATCATATTAAACACTGAAGCAGAATGAAACTATAACTCGAATTGACGCTAGTTTTCCAGACTAAACACGTATGTTATTTTAAACTAAATTGGCATTTTAAATGATAAGGCTATTTCATGCTATTTTGTTATTATTAAGAAATTAAAGGATTATTAGACCTTTATTATCGACATTGTTTCTTTTGTTCATTAACTACGATTGGATAATTACTTGTTATTGGTTAAAGGGCACTTGTTAAACTATAAACTGTTGGTAATTTTACGAACCTACACGCTCATTCTTATCTTGTAGCTAGTCGTTTTCATTTCTGACTAAAGAACAAAAGAAATATTGTCTCTACTTAAGCTACTTAAGTTGTCCATTTTTTGCGACTTAACCATAATACCGTTTTAAGATATTTAAGACGGAACTTTTGGTTGGTACAACGTTCTAGGACAAACTTAAGATGATCTTAAACTCTAAGTCAAACTGTTGCTGAAACCGGGCATTAAACCCTCACGCAAGATTTGCCTGTAAAATCTACATTGTGTTTACATAGAGAAAAAAGGACAGACATTTATTTTCTGCTCAATTATAATATACTAACACTAATTTGTCAAGAAAAATAAATATAAATGCATAAGGTTTTAAAATTTTCAAATCTTGAAGTTCTACCATATTTTCCATTTTACATTCATACCATACATAACACTTACATCACAATATAATAATGAAAATGTATCATACGAATAAATAAAATAAATAAGTGTTTTCTTAATATGGCCATATGGATTTACATAATGTAGTAAAAATATTAAGGAAATTTTCATGGTGTTTGTGATAAAAATTTAGTATTTAATTTTATACATGCATATAAGAATTTCGAGGTTGACGTTCTTATTTAGAACAGTCAAAATGAAACGCAAACAAACCACATACACGCGGTGTAGGTTTCAACTGCATGTTGTATTATGGTCCTTCTTGGGATGCTAATTAAGGTGAGTATACTAACGGTTCCCAGAAATCATCATCTGACAACTGCTCGAAATCAGAGCTGATAAACGAATTAAACATTTACAAAAGTACTCAATCGTTAGGAAAATTTAAGTCCATTATTCAGATTCACAACACAATGTAAGTACAGAACGTATTTGAAAAAAAAATCGAACTTCTTGTAGATAAATTTGAATATTTGAAATGTAAGCCACAACAACGTTGTGAATAACTTTATCGTTGAATTAATTTCATCTCATAATGCTGAGTTACAATCGATTTTGATGTTTATTCCAAGTAATCACGTTGCAAATAAACATATACAATCAAATAAACCTTTTACCTGATTTTACCATACAGTTAAGGTGGTTTCTACAATAATTAACTTATACTAACCAATTAATTAATTCTTTTCTTTAATGGTTTATGTATATAAATTTTACACTCTCACATTTTATCACTTTCTTAGATTATCTTTTGTTGCTTGTTGCCAGTTTAGTATTTTCTTTTTCATATACTTTTGTGTATTACATCTTGCCAGCTCTCCTTCGATCTTCCTCTCGGCAAGCTCTTCTCTTATATTGATTTTGTCTCTCCTAGTAATACTTTTTACTGCCCTCAAGTCTTTCATGGCGTTTATCTTGCTCTTCATACTGTTGTTTAGTAGTACTCAGGTCTGACTGGGACTAGGATGTTTGTTCTTCTTGATATTTCTTTCTTTTTTATTATTTTTCTGCATATGTTGAAATATATCTTCCTTGCATTTGTAGTTCTTTCTCTTATTTCTTCTTCCAGAGTTCCCTTAATATTTAAATTTACTCCTAGATATTTGTAATTTTCTATTTCCCTTCCCTCTATATGTATTTTAATTTTTCTTCATTCGTTTTCTGTGATTACCATATTTTTGTTTTATCCGTATTTATTTTCATCTTGTATTTCTTTAGCGTTTCATTATATATGTCTATGTTGTTTGGTAGTCCGTTTTGATTGTTTGCTAATATTGCCGCGTCGCGTCATCAGCAATTCTGATATTGACATATTTTCTAATTTAGATTATTTGTTCGTAAAAATTTTTGTTTTTAATATATTTTTCTAAGTACTTCCACTAATTTGTTGTTTACTCCTCTTTTTATTAAAGACTCTCATATTATTTCTCTTGAGGCTCTGCCAAATGCTTTTGTTGTTTTTCTTTTGTTTTAGTGTTGTTGTAATGCTTTTTTCATAGTAAATCTTGATTGATCTTCCTTCTTGAAACCCACATTGTAAGTCATCTATTGTTGGTTCGTTTGCAATCATTTTCTATCACTATTTCGTATATGTTAATTACTGTGCATAAAATTGATATTCCTCCCACGTTTGTCGCCCCTATTATAAATAGGTTGAATAACTCCTATTTTCCATTCATCTGGTACTGTGTCTTCTTTCTAACATCTGTTGAATATTATACAAAGATTATTTATTCCATATTTTCCTATGTTCTTCATCATTTCAGTAGTTATTTTTTCATGTCCCATTGTTTTGCCAATTTTTAGTTTTCTAATTGCTTCTTTCACATCTCTTTGTGTAATTTTATATTTCTATATTTCTATTTTTCTTATTAGTTGATTTAACAGCCATGTAAAATTTTTTTTTTATCTGTTTTTTTCTTCCATTTTAATAGGTACGAAATTCTTTTCCATGTCTCTTCTTTTGCTTTTATTACCACCTCTTTCACTTTATTCCTTTGTTCTTTTATATTGTAGATGTAGATAGTTCTTTTGAATTATTTCGTACCACTATCTTGTCTGTTTCATGTATTTTCTTATTTTTATTAGTGAGCATTTATCCTTTTGCTGGGTTCAGTATGATAGTCTTGAATATTTGTCACGGCTCGTCTAGGTAATTGTCTCCAAGTTTGTGTTTATTTTCTTCTATTTTTGTTGTTACCGCATGATTGTAATCAGTTGCTATTTCTGGAGATTAATCGCTTGTATGATTTAATTTTTCCATAGATGGCACTTGCAAGTGTTTATTTATTATGGTTGTAATTCTTCTTTCCCATCTCTGTTTATTATTTTGACTACTAACATATGATAATTGCTAAATATTTCTGGTCCCCTGTATACTTTTACGTCCAGAACTTCCTTTCCATGCTTTTCTTGAATTAAAACATAGTTTCTAATTGATTTTTCGTTTTTATTTTGTCATATTCTTGTAAATTTGTGATTACCTGGGGTGCTTAAAGAATGTATTTTTATTATCATTTCGTTTACTTCACAATATTCTTTAATTCTACTTTTATAATTTATATAATATAATATATATAATTTTATAATTTGAACGCAAATGAGATACTTAAGAAATTACAATAAATTTTAAAATTGTTGCCGTTATTTTCAACAGAATGCCGCGCTCGTCGTAACCATAGAGTTATTTTATCTTCGTTAGTATCAACATTTTACTAAGGTGTTTTAAGTTAAAACTCTTAAGAACAATGCGTACCATCACACATTAAAAGGAATGGTTCAACTTCGCCAAGATCCAAGTATTATTAAATATGATTTTCATTATCATTGGCGATATACTTTCCCATTTATAAATATTCTCTCGCCAGATCTTTCTCAATAATGCATCCTACTCCTGCTGCCGCATTGTTCTCTATTTGTTCCACGATACAGTAATATATTTCCTTTATGTATTTGCAATTTTTGTTGATCCTTCTTTTTTGTTTCGGTGACCGCTAGTATTTCTAAATCCATATTTATAAATTCTTCTTCTAACTCTTTCTCTCAGTCATCTAACATTACAAATACCTATTTTCGAGTGTTGTCTTTTCTTTAAATTTTTTTCCATCACTAATTTAATTTTTTTATGTTACTTGTGTTTCATGTTCTGTCTTCTTGTTTTGTTTTCTCTTTCTTTTATTTCTTTTGTTTGTCTTTGTCTGTGTTCATCGCCAAGTTCTTTTCCAGTTTCAGTCTTTCTTCTCTTAGTTTGTTGGTATGAAGTATTCATTTCAAAAGGGTGTCCATTTATTTCTAGTCTTCTATATCCTATTTCTACTTTACCTCCTTTACCTTTTTCTACTTTTGCTCTTGTTCTTATCTTCATCTGTATTTTTTGTTTTTTCTCAGTTAGGCCATAGACATCTGTTATCATTTCTATAACGCGATTTTTTCTTTAAACGTTTCCAAATTCACTATTCTCAATTTCCTGTTTCACATTCTCTCCTGTGATTTCTTAATTTTTTATTAATATGTTTTTTTCCTCGCTTCTGCCTCTATTAATTCTGTTGTGTTGTATGTTCGTATCATAGTAGAACTACCTTAGTTACAAATAGTAGGCGGTTATTGTAAAACAAGATAGAGATATAAAATATTGTATGTCAATGTGTGTTTAAGTTTATACGTTAATAAAGAAATGTATCCTGTTATCTCAAGTAAATACATTTAGCTTTAATTTCTTGACCTGACACAACATTTAAAGAATAATTTATAGGCCTAAGAGGTAAATCTAATGAACTTTTAAACTAAAACAATAACATTACAGTTTTACATGCCCCATTACAATATCATTAACTTTCAGTCTTACCTTATAAGCATGTGTTACTCTATCTTGTGTAAGATGAATCAACAACAATAATTCATTCTTTATTTCTTCATTAGCTTCTTTAACCGAATACACTGGAGACGGTTTTTTTTTCAAATTCAACTTCGGACAGCATTTTTTAACATATCCGTACTTAGAACAACAAAAACATTTCCATTTAACAGCTGGGCATTGACTTTTTACATGGTATGTTCCACAATTAGTACAAGGTTTTGAACTTCCATCCATAGTGTTAGTTACTTCAATTGGTTTTGTGTATTTCACTTCCTATTAATAATTTTTCCTTTTTATAAATTTTTACATCGTTGTCGATACCACCAGACAAGTTTTTGACTTGCTTCTCAGCTAATTCGACTGATTGTGCCAACTGACAGGCTATTGAAAATGTTAACTGCTTTTCAGATAAGAGCCTTTTTTGAATTTGTTCTGATTTTATGCCACATACGAATCTATCTCTTAAAGCATCATCTAAAAACTGCTCAAAATTATACAAACTTGTCAGTTTTCGTAATTCCACAATATATTTTGAAATATTTTTGATCTTCCTTTTACAACATTTATTAAAAATGAACCTTTCATAAATTTCGGAAACAGTAGGTGCATAGTGGTTTCTTAATACAGCTACTACTTCAACAAATGACAGTTCTGACGGATTTTTAGAAGCTGCCAAATTTTTCTGAATTTGATATATTTCATTTCCAGCAAGAGTAATGAAATGTTTCTTCTTTCACCATGTTTACTATGAAAAGGTGATCTACTCTTTCAATATATGAATCAAACTCATTCGCACTACCTTTAAATTGTTCAATATTTCATATAAGTGCCATTTTTATAACAAAATTAAACTTTTCACAATCCAATCCAAAGTACCTAGTAGTTGTTGCTAAGAAGAATGGTGACGTACGTATTTGTTCGGATTTTAGATTAACAGTTAACCAAATAAAAAAAACTTAGATAAATATCCTTTACCGATACCAGAAGATATTTTCGCAGGTTTATCTGGTGGTTCTTGTTTTACTGTTTTAGATTTGTCTGGTGCTTATCAACAATTAAAAGTTCATGAAGATTATCAAAAATATCTGACTATTAACACTCATATAGGTCTTTTTCAGTTTACAAGGTTAACATATGGTATATCAGCTGATCCAGCTATATTTCAATCTATAATAAATCATATGTTAAACGGTATATTTAAAGTTAGTTGTTATCTCGATGACATATTAATAGCTGCTAGTACAGTTGAGGAGTCTAGAGAGTTGTTAGGTAGAGTGTTAGAACGTTTGAATAAGTTTAATGTAAAATTAAATTTTTACAAATGTAAATTGTTTAAGTCAGAAGTGGAGTATTTGAGACATAGAATAGTTCAGTATGGTATACATCCAACCGACGAAAAGTTGCGTGTGATAAAAGAAGCACCTGAACCGAAAAATTTAACTCAGTTAAAGGCCTATTAAGATTAAATAATTATTATTCTAAATTTGTACCCATGCTGTCTTCTAATTTGAAACCTTTATATCATTTGTTAGAAAAAGAAATTAAGTTTAAGTTTGATAAGTATTGTCAGGATGCATTTAAGTTGAGTAAAGAATTGTTGAAAAAAAAAAAACACTAATTCATTATGATCCAAAAAGATTATTGTATTTATTTATTCGAATGGTACATTATACAAATATTGTATTGTGATGTAAGTGTTATGTATGGTGCCCCAGAAGATCAGTATAAACCTGTATAGTGTGGTGACGAAACCGTGTGGAATAGTGGATTGGTTCGTCTTGGCAAAGCATTTACTTCAAGGTTTAGAAAAACCACTAAAACCTAAACATGCCAACCCTTACCCACCCTAGTGTTCACATGTAATAATATTAATTAAGTGTGTAAACATTATAGAAGGTAAATAAGAACATAAAATATAACAGCACAGCCATTGCATGACGACATATAATGGACCGGTCCAAGCGCCAGTCACGACAATGACGAAAAAAATAGTAGGTTAAAGAAATAGCAAAACAAAATAATGGAAAAACAGATAATCAAGACAAGAATACAAAATATTGCTGAACTTCAGATGTCCTTCAGATTCGTAAGCCATAATATTGCTTCATCCGTTAAATTATGAATGTTTGGAAACCCTCCATTAAATTTCGTTAATTGACAATCCTCTACCATATGTGTAACGGTCTCTGGTTCGTTTCACAGTCACAATTTGGATTAGAAATCGCACTCGATTTGAACAGCATAGAGTTGCATTTTGAATGGCCTGTTCTTATGCGATTTACTTTTGACCAAATTTTTCTTTTTTTACTCAAAGCCCGGGACTTCTATTGTAGGATCATCAATGAGATGTTTATTGAAAACATCAATTCCAGACCATAATTTTTTCCACTCTTCAACTTCAGAAAAAGCCGTACTTAAGTAGTCTTGCAACCATATAGGACTTCGAGATTAAAGTCTTTTAGCATGAGGATTGTCAATGTCATTCCAAATTAGCAACTTTTTGTTAAGTTGGCATTTATCCCATTCTCGTTTTAACGCAGCTTTTCGTCAAATGTTGGATGGAGTAATATTACAAAGAACAAGAAGCCAATCGAGAGGAGTAGTTTTAATGGTTCCACTAATTATACGCATAGTGCAATTCAACTGGGCATCTTTTTTTGTTTGTATGATAACTATTCAACCAGACAGGAGCACAATATTCTGTTGTAAACGAATGCCAATGCAGCTGTACGAAGTGTCTTTGCATCTGCTCCCCAAGTTGTTTTAGCTAATTTTTGAATGACATTATTGTTTTCATTTTTTGTTTGATTTTTCTAAATTGTAATTACTTGTGATGCTAGTCCTTACGGAGTTGGTGGTGTGTTAAGTCATCGTATAAATAACATGGAAAAACCCGTATAATTTTTTTATCGGAAACTTTGTCTAAGGCAGAGCGAATTTATTCTCAACTTGAGAGAGAATCATTAGCTATCAATTTTTGCCTCAAAAGTTTCACAAGTATATTACCGACGTTCTTTTATATCAGTGTCTGATCATGAACTATTGAAAGTTATTTTTAATTCAAATAGGAATATATCTGTTATGTCGGCTTCGAGATTATAAGAGGGAATGTAATTTTATCTGCTGATAATTATGAAATTGAATACAGAAAAGGTTCTCAATTAGTAGAAGCAGATATGTTGTCAAGGTTGCCAGTGGAAGATTCAACTGAAATTGACAGTAACATTCATTCATTTAATTTATCAGATGATCTACCAATATCACATGTTGATATAGCTAATTTATCAAAAAAAGATTCAATATATATTATCTCGTTGGAAAGATTTTGTAAATTCAGGATGGCCAAATAAGGTCACTTCTGAAGAATTAAAACCATATTTTATAAGACGAAATGAATTAACCCTTGAGGATAATTGTTTGATGTTAGGCGTAAAAGTTGTTATACCTCAAGTTTTATGGCAATATATTTTAGATTTACTGCATGAAGATCACATAGGTGTTGTCAGAACAAAATGCGTGCAAGGTCAATTTTATGGTAGCCAGGGTTACAACAGGACTTTGAGAAAATTGTTGGTAATTGTTCGATATGTCAAAATAATTCGGAAAAGTATGAAATTTCATGGCCTAAGTCTGAAAATGTCTTTCAGAGAATACACATTGATTTCTTTCACTATGAAAGTTCGATATTTTTGTTAATAGTTGATAGTAAATCAAAATGGATTGACATTCATTAGATGTCAAAAGGTACGAACATTGTTCAAACTATTGAAAAACTAAAAATAACTTTTTCAGTACTAGGTTTGCCACGGACCATTGTAAGTGATAATGGACCACCTTTTAATTCAGAATGTTTTGTTAAATTTTGTAACGCTAATGGCATTTGTTGTCTTAAATCACCCACATACCATCCTCAGTCAAATGATCTCGCTGAAAGACATGTTAAAATAGCAAAATCGGCATTAAAAAAGTTTAAGTTAGAAAATTCTTCTTTATCAATTGAACAACAAATTGTGAGTTTTCTGTTTAGCTATCGCAACACCCCATGTTCTGATACAGGTTTAAGTCCGAATGAAGTTATTTTTAAAATAAAACCGTAAACTAGACTAGATTTATTAAAACCATAGAGAGGAGAGGGTGTGAGTTATAGAAAATCAACAGATTATGTTAAACCAATAATGTTTTCAGTTGACGAAAATGTATTAGTTGGTAAGTTAGGTCAACAGTCATTAGAAATGGAAAATGGGTAAAATATTAAAAGGTGTAAGTGCTTACATATTTAATTAAAGTAGATGATAAGATTATGTACGAGGATGTATTGATATCTAGTTAGCCTAGACCAGTTCCTTGCATAAACAAAATAGCAACGAACAATAACTTATTAGAAGTGTCAGTGTAAAGTTTGACGTCAAAAAAGTAAACCAGAGTCACGCAATAAATTAAATAAAAAAAGATGTCCACCGAAATTGTGAAAATCGAAAAATTGGAGTATCGAGCCATCATCAAGTACCTGTATTTAAAAGGGTTAAGAGGTAAGCAGATTTACGAAGATATGCTTAATACCCTTGGTGATCAATGTCCTTCGTATGCGACCGTCAAAAATTGGAATGCAAGCTTCAAAAGAGGTAAATTTTCCATTGAAGATGATGACCAATCGGGAAGGCCAGTTTCTGTGTCAGTCCCCGAAAATATCGATGCAGTTCATGACATGATTTTATCAGACCGTCGAATTGGGCTAAAACGGATATCTGAAGCACTGAATATTTCATACGAACGCGTTCATCATATGGTTCACGTCAATTTGGACATGAGAAAAATTGCTGCAAAATGGATCCCCAAATGTTTGAATGTTGACCAAAAGCGTGCAAGGGTAGAAGCATCGCGTTCGATCTGTGCTCGATTTGAAAACGATGTAGACTTTCTTAAACCGAATTGTTACTATGGATGAGACTTGGGTACATTTCTACGATCCAGAAACAAAGCAACAATCGATGGAATGGCGACACTCTGGTTCTCCAAGACCTAAGAAGTTTCGTGTCCAAAAATCTGCTGGAAAAGTTCTTGCTTCAGTTTTTTGGGATTGCCATGGAGTAATCATGATTGATTTTTTGGATAAGGGTAGAACAATAACTGGAGATTACTATTCGACATTACTGACCACTCTACGGGAAAATATTAAAGAGAAAAGACGCGGAAAGCTATCCAAAGGTGTTTTGTTTTTGCAGGACAACGCCCCTGCACACAAATCTCATGTTGCCATGCAAAAATTCGTGATTTAGGGTTTGAATTACTAGAACACCCCCTTATTCACCTGATTTGGCTCCGTCCGACTATCACCTCTTTCCTCAACTGAAAAAAAGTTTAAAAGGTCGTACATTTTCTTCCAACAAGGAGGTAATAGAAGCTGTGGAGGTCTGGTTTGCAGAGCAAGAAGAAAATTTTTTGAAAGGTCTAGAGACGTTGCAGGTTCGCTGTAATAAATGTATCCAATTAAGAGGAGAATATGTTGAGTAATAAAATATTTTGACATTGAAATTTTATTTGGTCCTATAGTAGGATAAGAATTTTTCAATATATCCTCGTACATACATGTTAATGGTTTGCAAAAAGTATTGTAATAAAAGATGTACACCCATATCTGGTCATCATGTTATCATAGATAATGTTTAGCCTGGTACTAATGATAAAACGGTAATTTCAAGTAGTATTATCAACAACGAAATTGTGAACGATTTAAAAAAGCAATAGCACAGTAGTATGCGGTAACTTGAATGGTGAATGCGCTTCTGCGGTTCCGTTGCTTAAACGTAGTACACGAATTCGGAATCCTCCTGTTAAATTAAATTTGTAAGTATCAAGTTAAGTTGGAAGAGAATGTTGTGTTGTATGTTCGTATCATAGTAGAACTACCTTAGTTACAAATAGTAGCCGGTTATTGTAAAACAAGATAGAGATATAAAATATTATGTGTCAATGTGTGTTTATACGTTAATAAAGAAATGTATCCTGTTATCTCAAGTAAATACATATAGCTTTCCGAACCCAAAGTTATAAACACATTACAGATTCCATCCAGGTTTAGCAGTTTTACTTCCTCTGTCAACTTTTCAATTTGTTTTTATGCCATCTTTCATATCTTTCACGTCTGCTATTAGTTCTTTAATCGCCGTTAGTAACAAGTTCATTTCTAGTTTTTCTCTTTCTTCTATATTTTTGGTTTTCCTGTGTTTGTTTTTTGACGAGAATCGTGGTATAATTTACTCTTTTAAATATTTTCTGGTGTGCTACTTCTTCTTGTTTTTGTTTCTTTTTCTCTTTATGTAGTCTTCTAGTGTACTTGCACTTAAACTTCATTAATATTAATTTAGTTATGCGCCCTAGGCGAAGTAAATCAATCAATTATTTGACATATTACCTATCATTTCCTACTGGTTACTTTTATTTTCTGCGTTGAATTTTACTACAATAGGTATCCATATCGCGACTGTTATGTAGGATAATTTGTCTTATTTGGTATTTTGTTTTTAATTTCTGGAACCGTGATAAAAGCTTCTTCCGGGTAGATCCCTCGGAGATTTTGCTTTTCTCAATGCTTTTAATGCATAATTTGCTTAATTTATTTAAAGTTGTTTTCTTAATTTATGTCTTAAGTTACTTAGATTCCATTGAATAAGATTACGCGACTCGTATTGTATTAATAAGTGTCGATATGAAATTCTTTATCTAAACTAGATGTGTCCGTAATTCTACGTTTTCATATACATATTGTTTACAATTTATAATTTATCCTGCTTATTCACTAATTCATTCTTAAAAACCAAATTAATCTTCTAAGTCATTTTTTCAATGCGAAACCGGTTTCAAAAATTACTATTATCCCATTCTTTTACATGAATACTAAACACTTCTAAAATATAAAAGCTTTTAAAGAAAGACAGAAAATTTGCAACAAAGTACATATTAAATTTGAATTGTAAATGTTAAAACAGCATTTAAGCGATTTTCGTGTTTCGCGTGATGTTAATTTGCGTATGCAAATACAAACAAAAGTATGAATCACATCAAAACCCAGAAAATAATGCATCGGTGATTCACTCCCCTATGTGACAATATGGGATAAATCGATTAATTGGCGGTTGCTAAAAGGTAAGATAATTTAAACGTCAATAACATTTAACATAATATCGACTTTTCCAGACTTCATCATAATATTATAACTAGTAAGATAAATTACAAATTCAATGTTGGTAATTGTACTGGAAGTTGTCCAAATATCACAGAAATTATTAGAAATTCGTCACCGTTAGGTCTCTATTGAATTACATACATTTGGTACTTAACCTCGTTGAAATTCCACTTACTATTTTATGGCAGTATGCTCATTGTCTTTTATTGCTTCATTGATTTTCATTCTTTTATCTTCGCAATAAAAACCCGTAGAATAAGCCTCAACTTATAATTCTTTTTAATGTGTCGAAATAATGTAAGCTTTTTACACAGAAAATCCTACTTTTTATATTTTTTTTATTACTAGATTGTCACAAATACATAACGTAAGCCATAAATTAACTAGTAATATATTCTAAAATTAAGGTACAAAAGTTTTGGGTTAGGAATGATAAACTCATTTTATGTCACCTGGACACCGGAACTTGTACCCTTCTTCCATTACTTCAGATAGCGTTAAATCAATTCAAAATTCGTTAAAATGGTAGAAGCCTAATCAATTAAAAACAAAGCTAGTTCATCCGCTGATTATGTAACGTGGTATTATAAAACGTGTGTATGATAAATGTGTAAATAACCACGTCGGTAAAGTTGGCACCCCCCCCCCTTATTGTGGCAATTGAAAAATAACCATGACAATTTAGAACTAATTTGTACTCAAAAATATTAAAATTTGTACCCAAATAGATTCACTGCAATACCGATTTTTAAAGAAGAGGTACTATCTTGAGCTCAACCTAGTACCCTACTATGTCAAAATCAAATTTGAACAACACAACTAAACACCTCAAATTAAACACTAACCCACGATGGTTTTTCCATAATCTTAATAATTAGTTAACAATCTTTTTTTTTAATATAATAATATAATTTTTTGTTTATAATAAGTCTACAGAAAATCAGATCTTCTCTGAATAACAAAACACTGTCACAAAAAAAGTCTTGTGACCAAAAAATCGTTAATTTCAGCTTGATCTTGAAAGTTTTAACGTGTTTTAAAAATGGTTTATTTAGTCGCGGAAAGAGCAGAAATTGTTGCAATTTATTATCGAAATAATGATTGCGCTAAAGCTACAGCACGATATTTTAACGCAAATCATCCTGAAAAAATGTAAGCCCCCATTACGTTAAACAACTGATTGACAAGTTCGTTGCAACGGGTTCGCTTTTAAACAAGAAACGTGAAGTAATTGGTCCAGTTCCAAATGAAGCACTTGAAGTGGCAGTTTTGGGTCATGCACAGATAAACAATAAGCAATCGATTACAACTGTATCTCAAGCTTCCGGCGTATCCCGTTCCAGTGTTCATCGAATTTTGAAAAATACAAGTTTCATCCATTTAAGATGATGCTGGTTCAAGAGTTACATGAAGATGACTTTGATTGCCGTAACGAATTTTGCGAATACTTTAGTGAACAACTTCTACAGAATCCAAATCTTCTCTACAATACATGTTTTTCCGACGATTGCACATTTATGTTGAATGGCGAAGTAAATAGACACAATTGTCGTTATTGGAGTGATGTTAATCCTCATTTAATTAGGGAATTTCATACTCAGACTCCTCAAAAATTAAATGTTTGAGCTGGAATTTTGGGCGACCATATTGTTGGACCATTTTTCATTCAAGGTAATCGATTGATCCTAGGATAACAGAGATTTTAGAAAGTGACGAAAATTTACTAGAAAATGAAATAACCTTCCCCGCATTATACTGTGGCTGTGCGACAATTTCTGAATAACCATTTCCCGGGACATTGGATTGGCAGAAGAGGTCCCGTCAAATGGCCACTAAGATCTTCGGATCTATCCCCTTTAGACTTTTTTTGTGTGGGGCCATTTAAAATCACGAGTGTACGCCACGCAGCCTGAAACATTACAAGTATTACGTCAGAGAATTGTAGAAGAATGCCAATTAATAACTGCGGATGTCTTCAATAATGTTCGAAAAGAATTTGAAAACAGACTGTATTATTGTTTGCAAGCTAACTGGGGTCATTTTGAGCAATTCATCAAATAAATCTGACTATTATTTGCTTCAGCTTTTTTCTTTCATTTCTGACTTTTTTTGTAAACTGATAGACATTTCAATAAAAATATGTAAGTAATGTGGTCGTGTGTAGCCGATAAAAAACTGTTTAGTGGAGAGTATTTGGGTTTGTCAACTTTTCGTTTGTACCAATAATTCAGTCAAATCTCAACCGATTTATAAAAACGAAGTGTCATTGTATTTGCAATGAAAAGGGTTTTTAAGTGATGTGCCGCAAATGGGGTAGTCTCATTTTGAAATTTTAAAGTTGGGGTGGCTAGGCATTAGGGCGATGAACATATCGAGTTGGCTTGACTGTCCAAAAGGCATCCCTCAAGAACAAAAATCGACGTGTCTCGGCGAATTTCGAAATACTTTATAGTTTTCACATTATAGAGGGGTCAAGTTTTCGTTGGGATACCCTGTGTATATAAAAATAATAACTCTTGCAATTACCAATACTTATATAATAATATACTTTATTATAAATGACTATAGTTTCGACGTTATCAGTTTTAACGTCATCGTCACATAATACTTTCAAATGTGACATTAATATGACATTTAATTCTAAATAATCAAATTAACATAAAATATCTTAACTACAATTATTATTGTGTAAAATATCTGAATTTGGTTCAACTTTGCAATCATTATATTTAAAAATCAGATCTTCAAATTTGGTTTGATCATTAAGAATAATTTTAGGATTAGTAGTTTTAATGTAAATAATTTCTAAAATATCCAAAATCTGTTTATTATAACTATTAATGTGGAAAGGAAGGTTTGATTTTCATGTACATGTCTATTTCAATGTTGAGCAAAGGTTGATTTAACTGATGAAAGATTATTAGAGTATCTATTTCTATTTTTAATATATCTTAAATGTTCACATAACCTTATACTAAAACATCTAGTAGTTTTACCAATATATACTTTTTATTAATACCAAAGTAACAAATTCTGGAATGTAAGTAATAGATACAAATCTTTTTTTGGAATCTTCTTTAATAGGAATTAGAGAAGTGAGATATCTCAAATTACGTTTAAATAAAAATGTTGTATATAAATTTTTAACTAATTTGTAAAGGGAGTTTATTAACATTTGCTATATGAAAAATATTTTTAAGTTCATTATTGAAATTAGAATTAGATAATGGAAAGTTGAAAAGGCGATTAAATAAAAAATTAAAATAATTCAGCTAAAATTGGAGAAAGAGGTGAACCCATAGGTAGACCTTCATTTTGTCTATAAAATTTGTCGTTGAAAGTAAAACACAAGTTGTTAATACAAAATTCTAGTAAATTAAATATATCAGAAGTTATATTATTTGGTAAATCACTGTTATTTAGTAATTCTGAAACTAAAGGTAAAGTATCTTTAGGAGGAACTGAAGGAAAAAGCTTGAAATGTCAAAGGATATTACATTCAAAGATGAGTTTGAGTATTTAGATAAATCAACATTAGAAATGTTTTCGATTAATTGTTTAGTATTTTTAATGGAAAAGGTAGGTTTGAATTTTAAATGTTTACTAAATACAGTAGAGAGAAATTTTGAAATTAAATAAGTTGGAGAAGTCTTAAAATTTACTATTGGTCTAATTGGATGATTAAGTTTATGTATTTTAGGTAAAGCATGTAATTCTGGAATTTTGGGTTTGATATTTTAACAGAAGAAATTGGAAGATTAAAGTATTAAGTATTAAAGAATCAGTTGAACTTATGGTTTCTACATCAATCAATTTCTTCTTCTGTACACCAAGTGATTTGGGAATTACTTGATAGTGATATTAGAGGTAAGGTATCTGAATTTGGTTTCAATCTATATATTAAATTATACAACAAATTAGAATTTTTACCTAATTTCTCAAAACCTCAATTTAAATCTAATTATAAAAATATACTTCCTATTAACGTTATGCAATCAGACTTCAATTCTAAGCCAAACTTTGATTTTCACAAGAATTTATTGAATACTTCTAACACAGTCTTTACTAACAAAGAATTGGAATTATTAAATAAAGGTCTTAAATTTGCACCACCTATAAGATGTAATTAGTTAATGTTAAATAATTTTAAAGCTTCATTAGAGTATCTAAATAAAATTTGTTCATTATTATAAATATTTGTAGTAATGTACCTTCAGATGTGAAACTTTTTAAAGAAAGTCTTAATAAATCAGAATTTTCTAAAACAATTAATTCTAATAACCTTATTATAACAAAAGCTGACAAAGGTTACTGCATGATGATAAAACGATTTACATAAATAAAATCAATTCTTTCTTAAGTTCTTCAGGCTTCACTTTATTAAGTTCTTCACCATTACAAAGTTTAATTCTTTATTTTCTAAGCTTTTAATTGAAACTCAAGATACTTGAAATTACTTTAATCTTCCAATTTCTTCTGTTAAAATATCAAACCCAAAAATTCCAGAATTACATGCTTTACCTAAAATACATAAACTTAATCATCCAATTAGACCAATAGTAAATTTTAAGACTTCTCCAACTTATTTAATTTCAAAATTTCTCTCTACTGTATTTAGGAAACATTTAAATTTCAAACCTACCTTTTCCATTAAAAATACTAAACAATTAATCGAAAACATTTCTAATGTTGATTTATCTAAATACTCAAACTCTTCTTTGAATGTAATATCCTTTGACATTTCAAGCTTTTTCCTTCAGTTCCTCCTAAAGATACTTTACCTTTAGTTTTAGAATTACTAAATAACAGTGATTTACCAAATAATATAACTTCTGATATATATTTAATTTACTAGAATTTTGTATTAACAACTTGTGTTTTACTTTCAACGATAAATTTTATAGACAAAATGAAGGTCTACCTATGGGTCCACCTCTTTCTCCAATTTTAGCTGAATTACTTTTAAATAACTTAGAAAATAATTACATAATTAAAAATCGTTTTTTTCAATAATAATGTAATTTTTTGGAATAGATATGTTGATGACATAATTTGTTTCTTCAAAGGGATCAGTTTCTCAAATTAATGAATTCTTGAAAGATTTAAATAAAATACATAATAGAATTAATTTCACATTAGAATTTTCCAATAATAACAATATTCCGTTTTTAGATACTTTAGTTACGTTGAATAAAAACAACTGTATAGAATTTAACATTTATAGAAAACCTACTACAACTGCTCAAACTAATCCTTTTGATTCTAACCATCATTTCACTAACAAATTATCAACCTTTAATTTTTATTTAATCGCCTTTTCAACTTTCCATTATCTAATTCTAATTTCAATAATGAACTTAAAAATATTTTTCATATAGCAAATGTTAATAAATTCCCCTCTACAAATTATTAAAAATTTATATACAAAATTTTTATTTAAACGTAATTTGAGATATCTCACTTCTCTAATTCCTATTAAAGAAGATTCCAAAAAAGATTTTAATTTATCTATTACCTACATTCCAGAATTTGTTACTTTGGTAAAGAATATTAATAAACTTTCTGAATTCAAATTAGTTTTTAAAGCTGCAAAAACTCTTTGTAATATTTTTTCACAAAAATCTTCTTATAATAATTTAAATTCAAGTGGTATATACAAACTTACTTGCTCCTGCAAAGTATATATTGGTAAAACTACTAGAAGTTTTAGTATAAGGTTATGTGAACATTTAAGATATATTAAAAATAGAAATAGATACTCTAATTATATCTTTCTTCAGTTAAATCAACCTTTGCTCAACATGTTATTGAAAATAGACATGTACATGTTAATACTTATAATAAACAGATTTTGGATATTTTAGAAATTATTTACATTAAAACTACTAATCGTAAAATTATTCTTAATGATCAAACCAAATTTGAAGATCTGATTTTTAAATATAATGATTGCTAAAGTTGAACCAAATTCAGATATTTTACACAATAATAATTGTAGTTAAGATATTTTATGTTAATTTGATTATTTAGAATTAAATGTCATATTAATGTCACATTTGAAAGTATTATTTGACGATGACGTTAAAACATGTAACGTCGAAACTATAGTCATATATTAATAAAGTATATTATTATATAAGTATTGGTAATTGCAAGAGTTATTGTTTATATATATATATATATATATATATATATATATATATTTTTTTTTTTTACTGCATAGTACTTTGTGACTTCCAAATCAGATACACAGTAAACGTTGTGACTTCATATATAACGCTGTGACTTCCATTTTTGGAAGTCATAGCGTTTTCTCTTGTTTTCAACGTGAACATGGACTAGATGTCGCTAAAAGCCTAATTATAAAAGTTTGTCGGAAGTCACTTGTACCCTCGTATGAGCCCAAGATTTTGATTTAGTTCAGGTGTAGATCTCAGGCGCTAGTGTCGCCTCATAGTAGATACGTCTAGCGCGTACTGACTTCTTTGTGTTGCATTTCTGTATTTTTGTTACTGAAACTGTTATTGTTCTTGTTTAACCCTAATTAGAGCAATCATGTCTTATTCACTTGCTTCTCGTTTTATGCATGAGAATGCCGACAACGTCGCATTAAATTAATAATACGTTTTAATTCTGTTCACGTTCAAAACTTACACATATAAACGTTACTCTTTCGATGCGCGTTGACTTCCAGTTAGTGAATTTCGTAAGTTCATTAATTGTTAATATGGCACTAACACAAAGAGGTCGTCTCCTAGTTTCTATGGCTACTAAAGATAGTAAGTAAAATTTTTCAAATTATATACATTTAGAACAGTACTCAAATAAATACTTTGTAAAGTCATAAAGAAATCGGTTATTTAAAACGGTCCCCACAAGTCGTTGCTCAAATTAATTTGTTTGTTTTATTTCTTAAATCGATATATTTTCTAATTCAATTAAGGTTTGAGCCATTGCAGAAGAGATGGTCTTGTGTATAATGCGACTTCTATAAAATTAAAAATTTTAAGACATATATTATGCAGACATTTAACGTAATTCAAATTTTAAGGCTTTACATTATTGAATGCAACAATTTAGTAAATTTAGTAATTTATTAATTGGAAATCTAGTAGGTACTGTTACATGGCAAGTTAGTTTGAAATTGCAATTTAACCTTTCTTTGTGTACATGGCGCCTGATTGTCGCTGATATTGTTAAAAATATTAATACATTTAAGTACTGAGATAAATCAAATCTGCTCACTAAAATGCATGATCGTATGTTTAAATTAAAACAAAAGTACATGTAAATCAACGTTCAGTTGTAAAAAATGTCAATGTATACATCAGTACCTAATAGAAGTAATGTTTAAGATTTAGAAAATAAACAATTCTTAACTGGATCCAGAAAATGCATAGGTAAAAGTAAGAATGAAAATCCAGCAAAACTAGAACTTTCAAACAATCAAAAACACATGTAAGTACATTTTGCATTGTACTTATTTTCTTTTATCGTGTGTTGTTGTAGGATTGGATTTACAATACCAATTTTGATGACTGTTCTGAACACAGCAATTTTGAAATATTTGACGATAACAAAAATGATTTGAAAAGTCATATAGAAGAAACGTATGCAATAATACCTCACGAAACAGTATATGAAAACAACACAAATTATTGTGATAGTAATAGAGACAATTTAGAATGTTCTTTTCCAACAAAAATTACGGTACTACTTAAAAATTACAAATTTACTGTTTTACGTTAAAGAATTTTTTTAGATTTTGCAAAACGTGCGTATTGATCCTGTTATAAAAATAAGCAATATAGAACAAAGTCATAAGTGCCCCTGCTCTGTGATATCCGATTCAGTTTCTCTGCCAGATGATAAAGAGTCAGAATTGTTTATTCAGGATAAAATTATTTTAGAAAATACTGTACATTCCCCTTCCGAATACAAAACTGAGAACATCGAGTTCAAAGATATTCCTCCTAATATAAAAAATAATTTTGAAACAGATGATTACAAATCGAATTCAAATAGTCTTGAAGATGATGATTCAAGAGATAAAGATTTCAAGATTTCTGAATATTCAAGTGACACTACCACCAATTCTTCTAAAAGTGATACAGAAAATAATGCAACTGATATCCACATTACTTCTGAACCATTTTGCCGGCCAACTTTTGCCCTATATCAGAGAGAATAAAGGTAAATGCAAAGTAGTATCAGTATAAACACCCGTCTAAGTTAGTTAATAAACATTAGTGTTGAACATGACAATTAGAATTTCATGACAAGATATTTTTGTAATTTTCGTCAGTTGATTTTAGTAAAATACTTAAGAGATTCTACGTCTATTTGAATGAGAAGATCTTTTTCTCTCTTTCCATCTCCTTTAAAATAACTTTAAGTTTTTCTAGAAATAAGAGCAACTTATGAAGTGCAGTTACATCGCTTCTTTTCAAAAATTATATACTTATTAATAAAACAACTGTACAAATTACAGAGAATACCTTGCACAGGGATATGTGAACATTTTTTTGATTTTTTGTTCATGTATATTCTGTTATATATATTTATAGAGCGAGAATAAAAAACAAAAAAATTCGTTGCAAGTATTGTGATGAAGACATAGATACCAAAAACTTTAATCGCCATTTGCAAAGAAAACATTTAAATGAAATAGAAGTCCACGACATAATGCAATATCCAAAAATAGCAAAGAGAGGAAACAAGCACTAGCGTTTTTAAGAAACGGAACAAATTTTGATCTGTATATCAAGGGTACCATAAGACCTAACAGAGAGCAAAATATTTCTTCAAATGAAGCAGTCGAATCTAATCAGTACTACCCGTGCTCTTACTGCAAAGGATTGTTTCTTAAGAAGTATTTGAGACGTCATGCAAAAAAGTGTTTCGGTTACAAAATACACTCCAATCAAGGATCAAAGACGAATCATCTCTACGCTCTCAGACAATTACGGCCTGTGCGGTTGATCCCACAAACGTTATTTCTAAATTAAATGTTAAAGAACAGGTACATATTCTTTTTTATTTCTGATGTTCTAATGTTGCTTATTCTCGTATTGAAGCTGTTCCGGTGTACAAATGGTTTATTTATAGTTTTAATTTTAGGTGTATGACATAATGAAACCTGACAATATTTCTTTCGAAGCCAAAAAGATCTACTTATAGCTTATTTTGGAAATTCTTATTTGAAAAAACACAAACGCGAACGTATGGCGTATGCTTGTAGCACGCGTATGCGTGAACTTGCTCGTTTACTGTTGGCTTACAGAAAAATTATTAATAATGATAATGTATGTCTTAAGGATTTACTACATCCAAAGTTGTTTGATAGGGTGGTATGTGCTGTTAGAAATATCGTTGGATATGATCATGTTAAAAAACCTTTAAGTCACCTAGTCTTGCCATGCATTTGGGTACATCACTGAAAATAGTATGTGATGAATATCAACATTTGGTTTTAATGGATATTGATGGATTTAAATACCAGTCAATGGAGGAACGAAAATAATATTAGACGACTTAAAACATTTCAAAAATTAATTGAATCTCGATGGAATATCGAACTAGGGGCACTAGCAAATAAGGACTTACAAGAAAAAGATGGTCAAACCACTTCTCATGCCATTAGTTCGCGATATCAAGAAGTTTCGCAATGAAACCCTTAATATTGCAAATAACTGCAAACAGTTATTTGATAATCATGAAGATAATCGAAATACTTATAAGGAATTAGTAAACTGCACTTTGGCTTTATTAATCGTTTTCAACAGAAGAAGAATTGGAGATGTGCAGTTTTTGAAACTTAAAGATTATGCAGTGGATAATAAAACAGATTTCACTGATTTTGAATCTGTTTTAACTGAAACAGAAAAAATGTTAACACAGAAATATAAAAGGGTTATTAATAGTGGAAAGGGATCTAGAGCGGTTGTAATACTAGTACCAGAAATAATTCAAAGTTTCATTAAGGTTTTATTAGAAAATAGAAGTAAATACATACCACCAGATAATGAATACGTTTTCGCAACTCCAGGTAGTAGAATAAAGTGGGGCAAAGGAGATGTGGCAATAAGAACACTCTCTAAAAAAATTAAATTAGAAAATCCACAAACAATATCTAGCAATAAACTAAGAAAGCAGATTGCTACAATTATGCAACTATTACATTTAAGCAATGACGAGACGAAGCAGTTTTCGGATTTTATGGGCCACAACCTAAAAACTCACCAACAATTCTACGAGTAATTATTCCAATGAACAAATGAATTTTTTATCAAAAATGTTTTTTAGACTTCCAGTTGATATTTTCCAAACCGGAAAAGTATCCAAAATACTTCTTATGGCAGAGAAAGGATGTGTTCCGGCAGAATATAAAGGAAAATCGCTAAGTGAAATTAATCTTGACAGTAATTTTGAATTTGTAGAAGAAAATGATAGTGACGATAACAGTAAGTAATTCCTAAATGGAAAATCATACCCTGCAGTAAAAATTAATTTTTAAGATGGTAATACTAATTTAAATAAAGAGAAAACTTCGCACACAATATCTAACAATGATATGTCATACCAGAAGAAAAAGAAAATATTCAAGACAAAGGTATAATTTTAATATTCGTTTATTTTAACAAAATTTAGTGGCTATGGATTGTCAAAACATACCAATGATTTAAATAGAATTTATGCAGTAATAGGAATACGAGTTTGGCAGTACTACTCGAAATTGTTTTAGAAGAAATTGTCACTGTCTGATAGTCAAATTTTATTATTACAAATCGTATTGGCCTAGAATTCCTAACGAATTCCAGTATTTGAATTAAAATCAGGAAATTTTATCTTGATCTCGAATTTTTGACAAATATTTTCCAAAAAAAATTACCCAAATAATTCATACGCTATGATATTACCTATAAATGAAGATCGCATTTTAAATTTAACATTCTAATTGAGAACTTTACATTTATTGCTGTCCCCATAGAAATACAAAAATATTTCCGGAAATAATTCTTGCTGCAATGAACCTCGAAAAAAAATATTTCCGAAAATATTCACGGTGCTTGGTGTGAGAATATTAGTTTATGTACCTAGCCGAGAAAGTAGTGTTTTTCGGGCTGATGGAAGAGATGGCCACTTCCATGGGTCCGAAAACACTTTCTCGGCGAGATGCACACAATATTTTTATTCGACACACCACCTCTTCAGAATTGCTTTCATATTTATTTTTACTGTCAAATATAAAAATGAATATTTTGACGTTTACTAAATTGAAATCACTGAACAATTATTGTTGCCAAGTAGGTAATTACCATATTGTGATGTTAATTGGTGACGACATCTGGAAATTTCTGTCGGTGTTTTTTTTCCGGCTAGCCATAGAAAATACTATTTTCTCGCTGTTTCAAGACTCGAAAATTTTGTTTTCTACGGTAGTCGGAAGAAAAATATTTTCAATAACGATATATTTTAAGCTTTTGTTTGTCTTAAATTTGTTTATTTATTTTATCAATTTACACATCCAATTGTTTACAATTATTATAATTCATTATTGATTGACAAAATGTATTTTTAATGAATTAATCAAAGTGCAAACACCGTCGGTTAATTTTTTCCTCACTGTTTCAACTATTTTTTTATGATAGTTCGCATACATTTGTATATGAGAGGCAATACAGGGTGTCCACTTATATTTTACCCTATTTTAACTGCCTATAACTTCTAAACGGTTTAAGATAGAAACATGCGGTTTTCACGGAAATATTAAATTTTAGTAGGTATAAGCTTTTTTCAATACATTGAATTTTTTATCGACTTCGAGGACGTCATAACAAAAATGGAGGATTTCTGAAAACTCTTTTAACTTTTTAATAGAACACCCGGTATATGTTTTGTAGTTTAAAAGAATTAACTTTCACCAATCCATTGATGCAAAGTTTTTCAAAATCGGTTAACAGGTGACCGAGTAATTAATTTTAAAATAAGAGATAAAATCAAAATCGTACAACAAAACATCAATTTGTTCAGTTCTTGTAATCATGTATATCACATAAATGTCAAATTTACGCAAATCTTCCAAAATCGACTGTGATTACAAGAACTAAAGATGTTGATGTCCTGTTGTACCATTTTTGATTTGTATTAATGCTTAAAATTAATCTTTCGGTCATTTGCTAACCGATTTTTAAAGAACTTTGTATTGCTGTATAGGTGAAAATCAGTTCCTTCAAACTACCAAAAATAATATACCGGGTATTCCATTAAAAAGTTAACAAAAAAATTGTCAAAAATTCGCCACTTTTGTTATGACGTCCCCGAAGTCAGTAAAATTGAATGTATTCAAAGAAAACATGTAACATTTCAGTGAAAACCGCATGTTACTATCTTGAACCGTTCAGAAGTTATAGGCAGAAAAATATAAGTGAACACCCTGTATAATATACATTACTGTGGTCAGTTGTTTTGGTCAGTTGTTCTTCTAGCACACTGTTTTTCTCCAAGGTCGTAACAACAGTTGCTCGAATCGAGTGGTTGATAATTTTCGTTTTCTTGGCGTAAACATCTATCTTCTCAGCTGATGTCCATTTCCAAATTTCGTTTCGTATAACGGGACGTTTGTACCATCCTGTAGAATTCCACGTCCTGTCAACTTGGATTCAGCTTCGCGGGTCTTCTCTCAATTAATGTGTTCAATAACCTAATATAAAAACAATGCAATAATTAATTTATCTTTCAGAATTAAAAAATTATTACCTGACTGGAGAAATTTCTGAATTTGCTAAATTAGTTGTCGAACATTTACTACCTGTTAATTTTTTAGAACTACCTCCAACTCTCAAGATAAATACTGGACTGTATTCCACACGACTAGAAGTTTTATAACTGTTTGTTGTCTATTCTTTACGATAATGAACAAGACTCTCTTCATACACGCAAAAATTTCGTTGAAGACTCAGAAGTCTGTTTTCATCGCACAATTTTGTCATTTTGTATAATTCTTCACCATTCATGGCGGAAGAACTTTGTTTGCTCACACTGACTTCTTACACCGTTATGTACTTATTGTTTGGTATTTTTTGAAGAAGTTTCTTCAAATCAAGAAACTTTTTAATTTTTTTCACGTTATTATGTAAACAAACTTTTGTTTATTATTCTAGCCAACGTGTGTCAACTCGATAAATTGATGAACGAGTAAAATTTGACCTCGTTTAGCTCATTAGTACATAGTTCAAAATGCGATTTTCTAACCCAATATCCCTCTTGCATTTGCAAATCAATATGCTAATAATATGTGCCACATGTATAATAATAGATTCTTTAACAAGATTCTATACAGTATCCACAATTTTTATAAAATTATTTTTTCAATTTTAATCCAATTCAAACCAGCGGAGACCGAAGAAACCATTCATGAAAACCAAAGTGACGAAGATACCCAACGTTTTCAAAAGGTGGAAAGAAACGTAAGTAAAATATCAAATTTTTCTGAAATAATAAACATGTTTAAAGGATGGTCTACAAACCAAATCACTTTATTGGAGAAAAGATTTAAATTTCATATACAAAAAATCAATACCCATCCGGCAAAGAGATTTCGAATTTATCCAAAAACATAAATTTAACAGATCTGTTCCCATTGTGAAATCAAAATTACAACATCTGATGAAACTACATAAGAAATAAGTACTTTATTTTGTATTATTTTATTTTCTGTTCAACATTTATTATTTTTACTTGAATTGTATACGGCGGAAGAAATAAACCGACGGTTTTACTCACATTTTCGCATTAAATATTGTTTTATTATTTTTCTTTTAAAAACAGATATTTTGTTTCAAAGTAGAAATTACGTTTATTCAAATTTATAAAAATATTGTCGGGCTCAAATTTCCTCTAATTGAATTTGTTTCTGGTTCCTTATTGTCTTACCTAAATGTTAAAGATAATTCGACGATTGACATTTTGATTGATATTTCATTATTATTAAAATTACAAAAAAAGACTAATATTTTAGTAGTAAGTACAACAGTCGCGTTGTCACTTCCATATATCAGGCAACGTTGCTGGAAGTAACAAATGACCTATTATCGCCCTATCTATATATGAATTGGAAGCAACAGCGGATCTTGTATACATCTTATATATACCAAAAATTCAAGCAAGAAATTATTTCCCCTTGGTTGATAGTCGTGTTCTAGTGCTTCCCCTTACCCCAAATATACAAAATTTACATACATTGAGTGACTCTCTCTACTGGAAGTCAGGTCGTCTGTTCAAAATCACGGAAGTCACAGCTTAACATGTATCAATATATATATATATATATATATATATATATATATATATATATATATATATATATATATATATATATATATATGTATGTATTAAATAACCAATACATCAACTATGGATCCTAACGTTATTTTAAATATAATCAATCAATCCCGAAAAGTCGTCCACCTACATTGATTTCCCTAACCTAGCAATATTTACAAAGATACCCATTTTACACATTTTTTCTTTAAATGAAAATGTTTGTAATTTTAATGTCTCAGCTTTAGTTTTAACTGTTTCTTGATCCGATAAGTAATTACTGAGATGACAATTGACCGACATTAATTTTTTTTAACAATATGTACAAAAATATTAATTATACAAAAAAGAAAATTCTTGGAAATCTTATTATCTATAACTTGTATTGAACTATTTTGTTTTGGGCACTTCGCCCAACTTCAGAGTATGAACACAACGCCCAACTGGGAAATTTTACCCATTTTATTAGTTGGACGAAATGAACATCCATGGCTTCACGCCGTACATGTCTCGTATGTTGGTCGAAATCATCGCTTCGTAAATGACGCACCATACCAATATCTTATGTTTGCCATTTTCTTATATCTTACGTCAGGGAGAAACATCATGGGTATTATCAGTACCTACAGACATGATCATTTCCTTTATTATCTGAATTAGAAAGAGTAAAATGGTTTTAGTCGTCTAAAATGATAGCTTTATCGTTTGAAAAATGTCGCACCCGTAACCCTCTACAACATCTTGAAATTATTTCCAATTGTGCAGCTGAATATTTTAGACATTTTTGTCTTTTTTGGTAAACTACATTAGTTTAAAGCTTCTTCTACCCAATTTTGTAATGGAAATCTCCTTTCTGTTTTATGCGGATTAAATTAGGTCTTGAAGACTACGATTACTCAAATCTCATGGATGACCAGATTTAGATGTGTTCTGACATGGCTTATGTTCTGTACAATCTTGTATGGCACGATAAATTGTTACCCGAGAAATATTTTCATGTATGTAGATGTTTACATTTTGCTGAACTATGTTGTGTCAAACTTTTAAACACTCGATACTTTCTTCATTTTCAAGATTAAATTGATCGCTTTATTTTTAATACTAATAATGTAAATATCAAAATTATTTTACATTTTCGAAATACTCCGCTAAAGGATTAAATTAACGTCCATTGAGTTAGTGAAACAACTTAAAAAATGACAATGTATTTACCGCTCTTTATTTAAAAAAAATTGTTGCTAACTTGATACCAACTTAGGGAAGCAAGTTCCTTAATAATAGCGATATTAAAAAACTAAAAATGGAGAATTTGGCGCTGTTTTGCGGTTAAATAGTTGCGAGGAAAAAAGTGTTGCCGCTCACTGTTTAAACAAATTTTAGGTGGTTTCGTAAACTTGATATCAACTTAAAGAGGCAACTTTCTTAATAACGACGATATTGACAAACTAAAAAGTGGAGATTTGCCGTTAATTAGTTATAGGGGAAAAAAGTTGGCTTTGTTAGTAAGTATTTATGGTGCTTACACATGAAATTTTCAGCACTCATTTTCTATGAGTAAGATAATAATTCAGCACCAATAGAAATGCAACGTTGCTTATTGCTCATATCGACTACTGCCATGGCTTTACGTCAAATAAATTAACCAAATTTGACAATTTATAACAGTAGTGTTTTTATGGTTCCATTATAAAATCGTTACATGCTCATTACATCATATAGTAACATAAATATCATTTTAAATACTGTACTATTCCCTAAAGAGTACAAAAACATAGAAAAAAAGTATGTCTTCACCCAAGATTACTGAGAAACGACTACCTAGAAGTAAGTCCAGCGTCCAGACCATAATTACAAAATGAATCCCAGTCTTCAAGTAACGAAATGATGAGGAACGGTAATGGTAATCTTCCATGATACCGATTGAAGATAGGCTACAACAATGGTTTTTCTCCCACCTCCTTTGTCTAGGAGAATCCAGGTCTCCAACTCTCATTTCCCTTCTCTAACGTAATTAAATATGTCCAAAATTCCTCAAAAAGAATGAATGTCAATGTCGATTTCTGAAATTCAACCCCCCGGTGGGTTGGGTGAGAAGTTCGAAATCCCATACAGACAAGAGATTATCAATCTACTTCATAGAAAATGGAGAAAGCATAAAGTCAATTAAGAATTTCTGCATTAGAAAAGGCAATAATAGACGTACATCCTCTACCAGAAATATTGTACATGATGTATCATTCTCAACTCTTTTAACACTGGAAGTGAACACCGTCTAGTAAGAACAAAACAAAAAACAATTAATAGAAAATAGAGTACTCTACTGAAAAAATGAACAAAACACACCAGAATATGGGGAAGTGTAAAAAAGAATGAAAACACGCTAAAAATTAGAAACTTATTATGAACAATAACGATGTAATAAGTAATAACAAAAATATGACGTGTTTGAGAAGAAATGAGGGAATAACTCTAGAAAACAAATATCAATACCTATCATAAATAACATAGAAATTTTACAAGAATATTTACACTTCTCAAACCAAAACCCAAAGAAATGCAACAATTAAAAAATAATTACTATTGAAGGACAAGACCATGAGGTAAAATCACGAGCTGCTTTTCCTGAAAAGCAAACTGTTATCGTCTTGGATCATTAGAGGTTACATGGTATTTATGCATGGTCGATAGCTTCTGATGTAGTTGCCGAAAGTAATGTTACAAGTTTTCTTCTTTCGGTGGTCGTTCTGGTGTTTTAAATGTTAATTCGTGTTGGTTTTGTTTGTAGAATAGCAGGTCATCTTATTACTATTGTACACAGTATAGGTTTACACACAGTACTTTTTAGTGTCGCCTATGGTATTAAGATTATTTGTCAATTATTCGATTTCGATTGCTTCCCTGATGATGCTTTTGTTTTAATGCATTTGTATACGTTTGCGATTACTTTTGTTTCGCTAAAGTTGATTTCATATTTCTCACATCCTCCGCCAATCTTGATGTTGACTCTTGTTTTACAAGGACGTTTCGGCGTTCTTCGCGTCTCACATTCTTCTATTAGGTTGACTTACGTAGCAACTGTAGCAATCTTTGCAAGGTATTTTGTAGACTCCTTGTGTTTATAGATTATTCTAATAATCGCTCTAAAAACAAAGATCCACAAAGGAAGTTAAATAGGAAGACCGAGTCCAACATCAACAAAAATCTTCAAAAATCGAAATGTTAAAAAATATTACCAAGACAACTAACTGGATGATCCTTCAAAAAAAGTGAAATCAAAAAAAAAGGATTTAAAGTTTATATTCTAGGTGGAGGTGGGGTTGAAAATAACGATCTCAAACTACATAAAGGCCGACGTCTCGCCAAACCTGTGAGGGCTTTATCGAGGCTAAAACGTAAAATTTAATACCGTTATAAAGCCCTCACAGGTTTGGGCGAAACGTCGGCCTTTTATGTAGTTTGAGACCGTTATTTTCAACCCCACCTCCACCTAAAAGGTTAACAACTTCAAATTATAAACTTAATTGGAGGAAAAAAATACTCTCAAATCAAAAACAAAGAAGTTTAATTTTTAGAATATTTCTGTAGTTTTTGAGTTATGGTAGCAAAGTGATGTTAAGCCGCGTGTTAAGCTACAACTAAGTAACTTTGTTTTTTCTGACTTTAGTAAATTTACTATGGTAAATAATTAATAGAATCTGCATCAATATTTTAAAACATGAAAAAAGATTAGTGCCTAAAATAATCCATATGATAATATCAACTAAAGCTCCACCAAGGCAATTATAAAATATATAAATACAATTTAATGATAAAAATACTGTCAATCGGCTCTTGTTTAATGATCATTTTCAGCTATAATATCCCAAATGCATTGATTCCTTCCGAATATATAATTTTTTTTAGTGCAAAAACAAAATTTTTAAGAAATGATTAATGCAAGAGAGATATTCCGCTAAAAAATCGCATTTTGAACTACTAATTAGTTGAACGAGGTAAAATTCTACTGGTTTATCAAATCATCAAATTAGTAAACCTTGGCCAGAAGCATAGTAACCGAATAATAAATAAAAGTTTGTTAACGTAATAAGGTGAAAAAAATTGGATAAATGTCTCGATCAAAAATGCAATACCAAACAATACACAACGGGGTAAGAAGTCAGTGTAGACACAGTTTTTTGCAAAGAAAGAAACTGTAAGATAGAGAGCTCGGCACGGGTTGAGGAATTAAGCCTAATCCTAAAAAACTGAGATTTAATATGAGGCACAAGATTTAATCCATTTGATAATCCCGAGTTTGGTTGTACAAGAGCTTGAAGAGATCCTAAAAGAAAAACGTTGCAAGTAGATCTCTCAAAAATGAAACAAAGTTTGTCATGATGCATGTTACAACCGATAGATTATTTTTAACGTCGAATCCAAATTGACAGGACGAGATGGATGGTACAAAAATGTTCCCGTTGGACGAAACGAAATTTGAAAATGGATGGCTACATCAGCTACCGAGATAGGTCTTAATACCAAAAAAGCGAAAATTATCAACCACTAGATTCGAGCAACTGCTGTAACGATCTTGGCGAAAAACGGTGTACAAGAAGAACAATTGAGCAAAATAATTGATCACAGTAACGTACATTCTGTTGCCCCTTATTTACAAATTAATTGTATAAGTTTTAGTGGTTTTCCAAAACCTTGAAGCAAATGCTTTGCCAAGATGAACCAATCCACAATTGCATACGGTTTCGTCGCCACACCATACAGGTTTATTACTGATCTTCTAGGGCACCATACATAACAATTACATCACAATACAATATTATAAAATGTACCATACGAATAAATCATACTGATGTTTCCACTTCGATTGCCTCATTACAAAATATCTCTAGCCAATCAATAATCTATATATATATTTTTTCGGCGGAAATCGCAAAAAAACGCAAAATTTACCACTTTTAGCCGTTTTTCGACGCATAGTGGGTGTGAATGATTCTGAAGAGGTCGAAATGTATGGAGCAAAGGTAGCCAAAAGATATACCTTTCTAACAAAAAGAAATTGCGATCGGACGCGTACTTTCTAAGATATAATTTCTTGAAAATCAGTGATGCTTTTTCGCTTCTCTTCGGGAAGATAACAGATAACTGCTAACAATTCTTTTATTTGGCGTAGCAACGCGCGCCGGAACAGCTAGTTACTTATAATAATTGTCGAATTTATTATACATAACAACTAGATATGTAAATTGATAAAATAAATAAACAAATTTAACACAAACAAAAGCATCAAAAATGTCATTACTGAAAATATTTTCTCCACTCCAAACACCATGAATTCTTTCCGAAAATATTTTTCTTTCAAGGCTCTGTGTACCTATCAATGGTGACAGCGACAAATGCATAGTTCTCATATTTACTTAGAACAAGCGAATAGAATATTTGCAATGATAGTAGTAAAATATGCAATCCTCCAAAAATGGGAGTGGCAACAGAGATAGATAAGTAATTCATCACTGGCCAGAATTAATTACTAGCCAAGTAATAGTTTGATAAGAACTGTCAACTTTAATATATGCCAATGCGAGATTTTAAAGCGCATAAGGTCGAATACATCAGATGTTGAGATCTTTTAATAACATAAAGTGGCCATAAAAATTTTACGATAACAAAATTTTTAAGTACAAAACGGAAGAAATTGAAAAGAATAAAATTCGAGTTAATAGAACTTGTTAGTACATAATGGCCCATATAAATAAATAGATTTTTCTAGATAAGAATAGATATCAGCAATATATACATATTTATTATCAACCACTAGGTAATTAACACCTTTATTTTAAAAAATAAATAAAGGTCGTTTTCATACATCTAACTTAACAATTCATTCATGAACTAACTTTTTTAATATTATCTTCAAATATTCCTTTTGGCAATTTTCATTTCATATTACATTACATTCTTCTTTCTTATCTTCTCATTTTCTATGAGTTTGTAGTGATTATTTTGACATTTTTCTATTACATTTCATTATTTAACATTTTCTTCCATGTGACGTTGTACAAACCTTATCTATGCTTTAATTTTTTTCTATTTTCTTATGTACTTTTATATTTCATTTTCTCCTACATATTAACCCTTTTGTACCTTCGCATTTTCTGTAATTTAATTCGTAAACTCTACTACTTCAAACATTTTTAATTTTATTTATATTTTACTTATCATTTACCCAGGTCTTTCATTCAAATTAATTTTCGTTTCCAAAATGCATACATACTTAAAAGCTCTCTCAATTGTGAGTGAAGTTTAGAAAGAAAGGGTGAAATGTTGCGTAAATGAAATATAGCTTTATAAAATATCCATTCGTAGTGAAACTAAACGGACAAAAATAATGAAAATAGTAGAATACTTCTTACCAACTCATAAATAAATTTGCATTCGGACAAAGTGTTTTCGTTAAATTTTGAGAATGTCGCCAAAAACAAATGGATCATTTGTTTAAATGCATTATATCAGTAAAAAGTATTTAAAGTTTACAAATTCTTGTGATTATAACGAATACATTAAAAATTTATAAACGTGTTATAAATTGGCAAATTATTTAAGTTAAACCTCTGACCTTTATTAGTTCTTTGATTACCGGTGGATACAACATTTTCATCGATACCACTTGAATGTTAATTTCTCACTTTATTTATACCATTGAATTTTAAAAAAAATTTAACCTATTTTGAATTTAAATTCTAATCGATTGTGAGCGATGTTACATTGGCTACCATTTCCAAAACTAATGTCAAAACAATCTGAAGTAGCCAAAAATGTTACTTTACGTAGTTACAAGAAATGTAAATGTAAAAATGAACCGTTTTGATACCTATTTTGATTTTGACAAATGTCGAAATTAGAGAAATGTTGTTTACTTAATTTAGTTTTTAAATAAGCAAGGACTGATAGCATATTTGCTGAGTTTTAAATTGTTTGTATAGAAATGGAAATATTGCATACCGCCAAATTGAAAATAATTCAAAAGATAAAAAAATGTATCTGAAAGAAGGTAAAGTAATTCTAGTAGTTTATAACAAACATTTCCATGGAGACAAGCATTGTATTTAATCGTGAAAAAAAGTATAACTTCACCATGATTTATAGTGTAAAAAACTCTAACTTTCATTCCAGAATGCGAAAAATAAATTACAGTTTGTTTTTATTGACAGAATTAAGAATGTTTATAACATATTCAAAAAATTTGTTTTTACAATTAATTATTTCAAGAAAAGTAAAAAAAAAGCATCATTTATTTAAATAAAAATTCAAACATTAGGATATATTTATTAAAAATGCTTTTTGACTTCACCAATTTTATTCAAAGTTTAATCTACTTTCGTGTATACTAAATTAGCCACAAAAGGTTTTTGAAATACTGCATGTGCGTGTTATGAACATAAAACCGCTTAAAAAAATGTCACTCATGTACTCTAACACATATTTCAAATACAAAAGGCATTACAATATTACAATATTTTGAAAATCAATTAAACTCTGTTAATAAGTACATACGTAAATTTCATTGATAATGCTATGTAATAAATTGTATATTAATACATAATAAACGTAAAATCGTTTCAGATAAAATTCGAAAGAAAGCGGTTTATGGTGGTTTTAAAGTCCCCACTTGTTTTGACCTCAGTCCGGATTAAGGTGGTTCTTTGAATAATACAATGTTTTTCTATTTTACCGCCATCTATTAAAAACGGTTCTCCCTACTAAGTACTGAACAACCTTAAGCGAAGAAAGCGTTTAACCTTTACCTTCCATTGGATTCTTTATTGTTGAATTGTTGTAATACCATTTTTCTATCTTGGCAAGGAAATGAAAGTCTATACACGTGCAAATTTGAAAAAAAGAGATACCATATTTTATCATTTTTAGAAGAATACTTATTTTATAGACTTAGTTTAATAAAGAAAATTTTTCGCGAAAACCGTTAAAATACGTCGCGTAATCAGATAAAAATTGATATAAACGAATTTATTGACATTCTGGAAAAATGTTTGTGAGAACAAATTAGTGCAAATTCGATACATAAGTTTTCGACATTACATATTTCTGATTCGCAAATTTCTTACATAAGTTTGTCCACTTAATTTTTGATTTTTTTTATGAAATGCATAAAAAAAGTGATAAGAACAAATTAGGACCTATAAATGTATTATTTTGTATTATTTAATGAAGACAATAAAGAATTACTTACAATAGTAGTATCATTGAACTAAAATTTGTTCGGTTACCAAACTAGGTTTTAGATTAATAATATTTTTTTTAATTTTTCAATTTATATTACATTTATATTTTTGTTAAATATAAAAAATTTCGTCGAGGCAACGGTAAAGACGGTAATGTACCCAAAACCCACGCAGCGTTTCCACGTTAGATTGTCAAGCTTATGCATTGGATAAGATAACATGTCGATAGAGGTTCGTTGGTTTTCTTCTGAACTCTGTGGTCAATAGCTTTGACAGAGTCTTTCGCATCTTCTCCCCAAGGTTCAAATGTGTCAAGTTGTTTCTTTTATGCTGTTCATCTAAACAAGTTGCCAAGCCAGCCTTCATTCCTGTCTGGTTTATATAAGACTTTGCCATGGTGTCTCTACAGGTCGCATCCGATATCAAAGCTTTTCTCTTCGTACATGGAATTAACGACATACCATCTGCACGTATACTCTCTGCGGAAGCAACCAGGTGGCTTTAGAATTAAAGGCATCTTCTGCAGAACATTCTTCATACGACTGGACATGCTTGAGCAGAAATCCAGGAAAGCAGTGACATCTCTAATTTCTAAACTTCCCATTCCAATAGGCAGAGTAGATTGGTGGTAAGATATTTCATTAAAATGGGAATTTGGGATTGCGAATGCATTTTTGAGAAGAAAGTAAGCTTGGTGGGAGAACTTTTAAACCATTTAAAAATCTCTTGGTATTCTTAATTTTATTTTCAAAAGTTTCTGATATTCTGTACAATTCGAGAAACAATTTTGGGATCTTCGTCAAGAATAGTAATTCCACATTTTTTTATAACTCAAGAATAGGCCAAAATTAGAAGATGTGTTTCAAATCTTCGAGAAAAGTTGTTTCAATGTCAGTTAAGGTTCCGTCATCAAGATACCAACAATTAAATTCAGACTTGCGTTTGAAAATTAAAGAATGAATCACCATACAGAATAAAACTGGACCAAGCAGATATCCTTGTTGAACTCCCTGTCGTGACAAATTACGCTATCTATGTGAGATAGAAATGAAGAATTATCACTTGGTGAACTTGATCAACAAAGGCAAAAAACTCTGGAAGATGTTCTTTCACTCTTATAAGTATAATATTTTTCGTATTTACCGTTAACTGTTGGCATTTCTTAGTTTAAATACTCGGGTTTGATTGTGTTAAGTTTGCGGATTTGATTATAAGAACAACATTTCAATAGGAATGGTTGTTATTAAATAAGTATGAAAAGGTTTAACATTTTCTGTATTTTTCATTTCTATTCAAGCATTTCCATAATTTTTAGAATTTTGTTTGAAATACATACAAAACTTAATTCTTTTAATAACTCGGATTATAAAAATAATTTAGGTTAACAATGAATTTACATGCAGTGGTTTGTGTTGTAGAGTTGCTTTTTCACATATATATCTGGAGACTGGGCTTCACTTTTGTCGCTTGGTGCAAAATTTGAGAGCATAAATAAATTTACTGAAAAAGTTAAAATTATTAATCGATTTAAATTTTTTTCAGACTTTATTCACAATAAAGTAATCATTTGGTGTGATTCCGTAGAACAATTAATACGACCACCACAAGAGACACGTGAATGTGTGTATTACATAAAAACAATGGTATTACGTAGTCGGTTTACGAAATACTCGAATACCTTCTAGTATTGAACGCGAAAAAGTTAATAAACATTTATAGTGTTTCTCTATGTAGAGAGTTTCTATTTGTGATGAAACTATAACTCAAAGTTATATCAGAAATGGAAAACATAAAAACCGAAAGAAAACTGAAAAAAGTTATTGAATGAATATTAAAAATCAAGCTTTAGTTAGAGTTTAGATCGTTAATAGAAAGTCTGATTTGTATTTTTCAGGGTGTGAATATTAAAGGAACTCAAAAGAGAGTGTAATCACATTATTAATAAATGACTTTCTATCCATCAAACCTGATAACAAATTCACTTCTACAGCAAAATCAGTTTTTAAGTTGCGATCATATTATAAGTCGACCATATTATTGGTAAATGGAAGAGTAATAAATTAACTATCGTATTAGCTTTTAAGAGAACCCGAGTTCTTATTAAATTTACTAAACACTCCAAACATTTTAGTTAATGCAAGTAATGTAATATCTTAATTTAACGTTCAAGTGTTATTTTACGAACAAAAAATTCATTAAACTGAAATTATTTTTTGACATTCACAAATTTTACGTTAGCAAAGTTTAAATCTAAATTTGTAACGTGACCAATTTAAATCTTTTTAGTTCGATTAATGTTTTATTAATTCAATCAATCTTAGAAAATCTAATCCAACTTAATATTCAATCGAGTACGTCAGTTAGAGCCACTAGAAACACTTTCAATTACTTAATTTTTTTGAGTAAATACATAAAATACGAGATATCGAACCTTTTGGAATTTCAGAATTCAATATTATATTAACTAAAAACTAAATAAAAAAAATGACAACTGACAACATACCTATATCATTTCTTCATGTCTGCAGAATCATCAGATGAATATTTACTTTCTAAATATCCACGCAGTGGAAAATCTTCGATTACAATACAAAACTGGAACATGCGCAAAGAAGATTTGAAAGAGGAAGATCCATCAATTATAAAAAAAATTATGTGAAATATGCCATCGTTCTTTCAAAAACCGAACTGATTTAAAAATTCATTTCTCTAGAACACATCTCCTGATACCCTTGCTTACAGTAATCCCAAAGAAAATCTTCAAGAATCTTTTTCTTTTTGAATACTCCCAAAATTCCTAATCCTCATAGCCAAAAAGACAAAAAATGTAACATTTGGTTGAAATTTTTTCGTGGAGCTAATGGTTTAAAGCATTATACAGAAATTGTTTATAAGATTAAATTATTTTCATCTTTAAATGGTTCTGTATCTCTTCTCCCTGTTTTAAATGAAGACAAAATAGATCCTGATATATTAACGAAAGCGTTCTCCAAATTAAAACAAAGTTCTAGAATTCTGAAAAGAAACCCCAAAAGGAACCCAAAATTCTGCTGCTGATGAGCTTATCACTATTACAAATTTAATGGTCCAAAAGAATACAACATCAAATGGGGTTAAATTATTTTTATTTCCTTATACAGTGTTTCGTATTCCACAATATAGAAGTAGGAAACCTCCTACATCTTTGACATTATTTGTAAAGAAGAATTTAGAGAATTGAAAAAATAAAAATTTAGATCCATACAGCCTTTTAGTAAGTTATACTTCGAAATATGAAAAAAAAAGTTTACTGTTGCTATTTTCAAGAAAGTTCTGAAGAAAAAACACCCAAATTATCATTTACCTGACCATCATAAAGAAAATTTTGAAACATACAATTTTTCTTCTTTTGAAATTATAAAATGTATTTCTTTATTTGAGCCTGGTGGGTAGAGTCCTTAACACCACAACATTTAAAAGATTTGACAAAAGATTTTTGAGTTTACCTTCTTGGAATCTAATTAAAGCCCTGACTTCGCTGGAAAACTGAATGTTCAATGGATGTGTACCAAATAATATTACCCAAATTCTTTAAGGAGTGTGAGTCTGTAATCTAAACAAAAAAGATGGTGGAATCATACGATCGCTGGCGCTGTGGCTGCAATTAATTGCATTACACAAAATACTCTTAGTTACTTACAACCTTTTCAATTTGGATTTCCCATCAAGTCTGGAACCGAAGCAATAGTTCACTCTGCAAGAAATTATAGCACTTTTCAACATAGTTCAGCAAAACTAATCTTAAAAATAGACTATTTAAACGGTTTCAACCTGATATCGTGAAAAATTATACTTCTAAGGATGGAAGAACATATCTCAGAGTTTTTTGCCTTTATTGGTCAAGTTTACCATAATTCTTCATTTCGTCAGTTCAACAAGGAGATCAGCTTGATCAGTCTGTATGGTGATTCATCCTTTAATTTTGAAACTCAAGTCTGAACTTAATTGTTGGTAACTGTTCTCGAAGATTTGAAACAAATTATCAGCAAATCTTCCAATTTTGACCTATTTTTGAATTATAAAAAATGTGATACTACTATTCTTGACGAAGATCCCAAAACTGTTTCTCGAATTGCACAAAATTTCAGAAGCTTTTAAAAATAAAATTAAGGTTACCAAGGGATTTTTAAATGGTTTAAAAGTTCACCCACCAAGCTTACTTCTTTCTCAAAAATTCGTTTCGAATCCCAAGGATGACCTACTTGCTCCGTTGCCTTCCTTGTTGACTTGACTAGACCATCTATGACTCATTGATAAGAAACTCCATGGAAAGTATCACAAATTCCCATTTTAATGAAATATCTTACCGCCAATCTACTCTGCCTATTGGAATGGGAAGTTTAGAAATTAGAGATGTCACTGTTCCTCTGGATTCCTGCTCAAGTGTGTCCTATGAAGAATGTTCTGGAAAATGCCTTCAATTCTAGAGCCACCTGCTTCCGCAGAGGGTAAACGTGCAGATGGTATTTCGTTAATTCCCTGTACGAAGGGAAAAGCTTTGATATCGGATGCGACCTGTAGATACACTATGGCAACGTCTTATATAAGCCAGACATGAATGAAGGCTGGCTGGGCAGCTTGTTTAGATGAACAGAATAAAAGAAACAAATATAAGGCCTTGGAGAGTCGTTTTCTCTTTGTCCCATTTGATGTTGACACACTTGAACCTTGAGGAAAAGATGCGAAAGACTCTGTCGAAGCTATTTACTACAGAGTTCAGGAGAAAACCAACGAACCTCTATCGACATGTTATCTTATCCAATGCATAAGCTTGGCAATCCAATTTAAGGTTACCAAGGAATTTTAAAATGGTTAAAAGTTCTCCCACCAAGTTTATTTCCTTCTCAAAAATTTATTTGCAATCTCAAGAAGGACCTACCTGCTCCGTTGTGCTCCATGTTGGCTTGAACCAGACTTATTACGGTGTATGACTCCTTAATAAGAAACTCCATGGAAAGTATCACCAATTGCCATTTTAATGAAATATCTTGCCTATTGGAATGGGAGGTATAGAAATTAGAAATGTCACTTCTTTCCTGGGTTCCTACTCAGGTGTGTCTAGTCTTATGAAAAATGTTCTTGAAAAAGATGTCTTTAATACTCCTGATGCTGCTTTTAATTAAGTCAGAACCACATAGTACAAACTTAGCAACAAAGATCCTAACCTATGATCTGTTCCTAAAAATCAACGAGATTTTGATGCTTTAGTATGTGAATGACACTGCTCAAATCTTTTCTTTGATCCTTTGAATATTCAAGACAAGGCACGTCTTGTTGCTGTTCAGTACAAAGAATCAGGTGCATGGTTAAATGCTCTTTTATTTGCAGTCTTTTAGATGACAAATTTTTTCGAATTGATGTACGCCTAAGAATTGGGCAGCCTCTATGTAAACCACACAACTGTATATGCGGTGAAACTGTTTATATTTTGAACCACCATGGTCTTTCATGCCGTAAAAAATACAAGAAAATGGTCTAGACATAATATCATTAATGACACTTTAAAGAGAGCATCTGCTAAAGTGCCTTCAATTCTAGAGCCGCCTGGTTGCTTCCGCAGAGATGGTAAACGATGGTATGTCGTTAATTTCCTGAAAAAGAGGAAAAGCTGCAGCATGGCAAATTCTTATATACCAGACAGGAATGAAGGAAAGAAACAAATATAAGAATTTAGAGGGTCGTTTTCTTTTTGTCGCATTTTATGTTGAGAAATTTGGACCTTGGGGATAAGATGCGAAAGACTTGGTTAAAGCTATTGGCAACAGAATTCAGAAGAAAATCAACGAACCCCTATCGACAAGTTATCTAATCCAATGCAAAAGTTTGGCAATCCAACGTAGAAACGCTGCGTCGGTTTTGTGTACTTTACCATCCTGCCGATGCCTCGACGAATTTCTTTATATTTAACAAATTTATAAATGAAATATAAATTGAAAAATAAAAAAAAAAAATATTATTATTGATCTAAAAATCTAGTTTGACAACCATCTGCTATGATGTACATATTAATTGTCTTCATTAAATGTCCAAAATAATACAATCAGTGATTTGTTCTAATAACTTTTTTATGCATTATAGAAAAAAAAATAAAAAATAAAGTGCACAATCTTAAGTAAGAAATTTCCAAATCAGAAACAATGTCGAAAACTTATGTATCGAATTTGAACTAATTTGTACCCACAAACATTGTTCCAGAATGTCAATAAACTGGTTTATATTAATTTTTTATCTGATTACGCCACGTATTTTAACTGTTTCCTCGAAAAATTTTCTCTATTAAACAATTCGTCGAAATGATAAATTAGGGTAACTATTTTATTCAAATTTGCATGTGTATACGTTCATTTCCTTACCAGGATAGAAAAATAGATATTACAATAATTCAACAATAATAAAACCAATGAAAGGTGAAGGATAAACGTAAAATCAATTGATGTATATTTTCGCGACAGGGAAATGTAATTATTTTCTTCTTTTAAGCCTATCTCTATCATATTTGAAATATTTTAACACAATGAAGACATTAACTAATAATAGTACAACTTAAAAATGTACATACTTTTAACAAAATATTATTTATAACATATACAATAGAGTTAAATTCAATAAAACACGTTTTAGAGCCAGCTCTCTAAAACAAGGCAGTAACTTAAATTAGTAAGTAAATTTTGGATTACGTCTCATTCACGTTTATAAACGTTCAAATTATTTCATTATCTAATAAAAATAACAAGGCTTTGTCTGTCAATGAACACCTGTGAATAATTTAACGTAATATTATTCTATAATTTAGACCTTTAAACGATTAATTACATTAAGTATTATTTGTAAAGCACAGCTACGTTAGAAAACCAAATCAACAAAAGCGTAATGGAAAAGAATAACTAGGAATCGCAACTACAAGTTATAAACAAAAATAGATATTTCGTTATTATTATTGTTATTATTATTATTATTATTATTATGCTAGAATCTTAAAACCCATAAACCTAATTAAAGTAATAATTTACAATACAAAAAATAATATACTTTTAGTTCCGGAACCCAATAGCAAACGACTGCGTAGTAAAAAGGAAAAACTTTAACGTCAAAAAATAGCAGATACAAGTCTAAGTTTACTGACTTTTGAAGAAAATTATATATTTGCTACAGAGTTTTAAAACAATGAATTGTGGGATTGTAATTATGGTTCTACATAACGCACTAGTGCGTAAAAGGACACGTTTAATCCCCAGTGTTTAAAATTAAATAGTGGGTTGAGCATATTTTTCTTTGGTTTTGTTTTAAATTAATAATGATTTACGACAAATCGAATAGTTAGATTTTTAGGCACATTTTAAATTGATCAAAATTCCTCGTCAGAGTCGCCTGGGGCATTTGATTTCCATTTTATTTCAGTTTTCGATATTAACTAAAAACCGTGTGCCGATTTCTTAACGCATTAGGTGAGTTTTCTTAACTAATTTTCGATCATCCTACAAAAATAACATTTTAGGTCATTAATTTAAGCGTCATAAAAGATCCACTGATAGTTACAAAATTTCGGGGAAAGATGCCGAATTGCCACGGGTTAGGTTATGCCTTTCACAAGAACACGTGATTCATAATTCTTTTTATAGTTTTGTTCCTTCCTAGTAATTACCTTTGGAGATATTCTACTGAGTATGTGATTGGTACTACTTAACATCATCACCAACCTCAGGGGACGTTTCTTTATTATTTTGATGTTAACTTATCACTTTGTGCCTTGCATTCGAACCATTTCGGAGATAACAGTTACAAGTAACCAGCCGCTAGAGATTTAATATTAATCGCATTTGGCATTAGTTCCATACACGGACTCTGTATGATCCACCGCATAAATTATACTGCGATTTTGCATTTGACACCAATTCAGACAAGTTAGTATGTCAAACACGTAGACGTCTTATCTTTCTTACGCTTATTTAAATTAATGTTACGTCAATCTCCAAGAAAACATGAAAATTATTGTTTCAAATTTAAAGTTGCTTTAGTGGACTAGCTGATTGTGTTCCTACCTTCAGAGGACCAATCTTATAACTTGTTTGTAGCTGGCTTTCTATTGTAGTTGCTAATTATTGTAATTCTTGTAATAAAAGATAAGATAATTAATTGTACCTACGACACTTCGACTTTGAGCTTTTCGTCCTCCACTAAGGATATTTTAAATTATTAAGAAAACATTTTTTATTGGGTTTGAAAAACGAAAAATGTAGCTTTTATTGATTGTATTATTAGGTAACAAACTTAGATCATCTACAAGACCAAGACTAAACCTGTTGAAACTAGCTGAAAATGAACACAGCCAACTGTGTACTGCGGCTGCAGAGGAAAGATGCAGCACATTTTTGCAAATTATTATTTTTATCCAATTTTCACTAATTTGGCGATAGTGATATGTAATGTGATAGTAGCACATGGCGTTAAAAAAGTATTTTTTTTGTAATTTTTCAAAAACTCGGAAATGACCCAACTTAAAAAAATTATTTTTAGTATCAGTTCGCTGATGATAATAGCTTAGCTATTGAAACACGTGTCCGAGTATAGTTTTTTAGTGCAGTTTTTTTGTACTTTTCCTTCTTTTCCTGTAACAGATAGACGCTGCAGTTTAATATGCTTTTATAATAATAAAAACCATTTATTGCTGAATTTGCCTAAAATTGATCCACTCCAACACGTTCAAATTCTCCCTCAAACATACTCTAAGTACGTCACGCGTATATAGATAATATTTACGAGGGTGGTCTGAAAAGTTTCCGACCTAACATAGCTACAAGAATTTTTATCTTAAAATTTATTTTTATTTTTCTACATAGTCCTCCTTGTGACTCTATACACTCTTCCCAGCGATGCTCCCATCTCTTTAATCTGTCCAAATAGTACTCGGCGTTCTTCTCTGCAAAATAATTGTTCATGAAGGTGATTGCCTCCTCATTTGACAAAAATCGTTTTTAATTGAGGGAACAGAAAGAAGTCGCTTGGGGCTAGATCTGGTGAATAAGGTGGATAGTCAAGGAGTTCAAACCGTAATTCATAGATATGGCTGTTGAGGTGTGAGACGGGGCGTTATCTTGGTGAAACAGGATTCTCTTTTTCTGCAAATGTAGCCGTTTATCCGCAATTTCTGCCTTCAGCTTGTCAAGTAATGATGCGTAGTATGCTCCTGTAATGGTTTTCCTTTTTGAAGATAATCGATTACGATAACTCCATGACTATCCCAAAAACAGTCGCCATCACTTTCCCCGCGGAAAAAACAGATTTTGCTTTTTTTGAAGCCGGTTCCCCTTTGCAGTCCACTGTTTTGGCAGTATTTTTGTTTCAGGCGTATAGAGGTGTATCAAAGTTTCATCTAAAGTAATTAATCGGCGCCAAAACTTGGATTTATTGCACCTAAACTGCGCCAACAGAGCATTGGAAATGTTCATTCGAACACGTTTTTGGTCTAACGTTAGCAAACGCGGCATCCAACGCGCGGACAGCTTTCTCATGCCTAGATCTTGATTTAATATGTGACAAACACGCTCTTTGGACATTTTCATTGCCTCTGCTTTCTCTCTCACTTTAATTCGGCGGTCGTCTAACACCATTTGGTGAACTTTCGCGATGTTATCGTCAGTAGTTACAATTTTTGGACGTCCCGAACGTTCATCATCTCTCAAGCTCTTACGGCCACGTTTAAATTCAGCTGCCCAAAATTTCACAGTGGCAAATGACTGTGAAGAGTCCCCGTACACAGAGTCTAACTTATTTTTAATTTGCGTAGGCGTATTCCCTTTCAAAAACAAATATTATATGACAGCTCGATACTCGGTTTTCTCCATTTTCACAAAAATACTCACATTGACTCACTCAAACGACTGTCCAAAATGGCTGAAACTTTGATGTGTTGCTGTCAAAAGATGCACAACTACATTCCTTGACTTTTATTGACAAGTGCTGCCATCTTCACGTTGAGGTCGGAAACTTTTCAGACCGCCCTCGTACATAGCGTTTGTTCTATAAATGTAGTTCTAAATTTCGACAAGGTACCTCCTACATAAAACTAATTACATGCATATGTGAGTTGGTATATGCCGCTATATTCCTCATTGTCAATTTTGTTAATTGTGTTGTTGTGTTAATGAGATTGGTTGGTTGAATATTTAAAGCAGGAAGTTGATGTATCGAATTTATTGATAACTTCGATGAATTCCGAAATATACGAGATGGAAATGTATTTAATGTTCTCATTGTTATTCAATTCAATGAAAGAAGTTAATGCTGTATGCGAGGAAAGTAAACATTTGTTGGAAAATTTATTATATCGGGTGATTCATTTAGCGGCACTTTTTATGATGGGGATTTAATTGCAGATCGCGCATGGGTTGGGTCAACTAAAGTGGATTCCTTCCTCAGTGGTGTTTGACATTTCATAATGGAAAGACTTAGTCCGGCACAGCGCCTACTGCCTGTGGAAAAATCGGTCCATATTTCTTCAAAACAGAGGCCGACCGGAATGATACTGTGAATGGTGATCGTTATCGAGGCATGATAACAGACTATTTGATACCTAAAATTGAAGCCCGTGATCTCAACGAAATTTGGTTCATACAGCACGTGAAACCATGGAAAATTTCATCCAAAATAGGTGAAAGAGAAGAACCCATAGGGAGACCACAAAGGTATTGGGAGTGCCGGTCATTAAAAGAAAAGAAATGGTCTTAGGAACAAAGTTTCAATACTTTAATAATTTCTGAAACAGCAGTGCAAAAGAGAACTATCAATTAAAGATTTCGGATGAATGGATCTCGAATAAAATAAGGAAATATTTACTATTCGCATTTAAATTAAAATTCATGAAGTTAGTAATTAATTGTGATGTACGATTTTAATTAAGTTTAGATGTAATGAGCTGCAAAAACATAAATCAATGCTTAGCTTCTTTGTTCATTAAGTTGTTTATGGTATCACATTTTTTCACTACATATTGGTTAGTAATAATAGTTTCATAGAAAGGAAACGTGTTTCTCAAACTTTCAATTGTTGGTAAGATAAAACCCACACGTCACTGTTACATCTTCTAGATGAGTTGCTTTTTTTATTTCATATTAACAGTTTTGGATTGGTTAAAGTGGGGTAAAAATTAAGAGGGGGGAAAAGGCCCTTTTGAAGCTCGAACAATTTTCGGCAACATTAATCGTTGCACTTCAATTTGAGGGTTTGATAGCTTAACAACTTATGGTAAACATTAACAAGACAGTTAGTTAAGTTACTAAACCTAACATTGGATGTCTTCAGATTTTCTTGCTGACTAAATCTTTTCTTTAATGCAGTTCTTTTTTTCCAAAATTTTCCTAGAAATTATGTTTTTGTTTCAAACAGAATTTTGTATGCAACAGAACTCGAACGTCAATGGCGAAAGCAGTGCCCAGTGTACTCATTCGCATTGCATTTATGTCTTCCATTGTATTATAGAGGGCGTGCAACTCTTGGAATTTCTTAAGGTTAAGAAAAACCGCTGATGTTCAGTATGCGGATGAGAGAAGATTTCTAAGAAGTTCATTGCATCTACAGTTCCTTCGGTTATTGATATTAGTCGTGAAATTTTCATTTCGGAATTTGAAATTTTCACTCTAATAAAGCTTGTGCAATCTTCTCGTCTACTAGACGCAAGAACGTAATTTCTTTTCTATGGCACCCTCCATAAATCCCATAAACACAACTATGGCTAATAAATGGTCTTTGCTGTTTTTATGAGAGGTTCCATCTCCTACTTGGTGCATTTTTTGGATTCTTTAGACCTATAACCTCTGGTATTACTTTTCAGAAAAAGAGTCAAAGCATGGTTCTTAACGTTGAGTATGTAGACCATAAGGTTTATAAACGGAAGATAATTTTCTTCAAAATTTCCAACATAGCTTCACGGTATATCTTTTTAAATTTTTCATAATTAATGCAGCTTCCTCAGCTCTTTCAATCTCGCAATCGCTTTCAGACTTATTCAATTTTATTAAAATAAGATACAACTCAAAACACAAAACCGTGCATTGACCACCGCCGTCTGCCTACTGTTTGTTCGATAGATATTTTTGTAAAAAAATCTTGAACACAATACGTTGTAAAATTGAAACTTTTAACCCTTTGACTTGTTCGACCACTCGTTCCACCCGTGGTCCAATTTCACAACGCGTGCCCAAAAAATTCTCTTTTTGCGATTGATTTCATTGTAGCTATTATAAATCATTTACATAATATGTGACCATCATTTTTTTTAGCGTCGTTTCTTTCTGAACTACTTTTTGTATTTGCTGTTGGTTACGGTGCTATCAGCCCCTAACCACAGGTAACCAAACCTACTTATAAATATTCTTAAAACGTCTTTGTTAGGATTCCTAAATGTTGTTATTAGTTGTTAGGTATGTCCTTATGAGTGTCTATAACAGATTTTGGAAGACTCCTTAATCCAGAAACGTTTGGTAAACGTCGTAAGTTGAATGTTAATTAGTACTCAACATGTTTTTTTCAGAATTTTTCCCTGGAAAATTTTAAAACTCTTTTACTACCGAATTATGTATTCTCTGTAAACGTCAACATCAACATCTATAATTGTCTAAAGGAAGTTGAAGCGTGGGTGTTAAAATTTCATTGGAGTGTATGCAGTACGAACCTTTGATCTGGTGCCCTCTCCGTTGCCGATAACCTGGATCGTCGCTATGGGGAAGCTATCCGATATCACAAAGATGTTGTAACCGTTCCTGTGAAGCTGACACCTATATACGTCGGATAAGTCTAGTTTTAAGTAATTACCTTTGTTAATTGTACGACGAAACGCCGTTAACTGCAATCGCGTCGTTGGTGTATGTGCTTAACGTCATTTAAATTGCAAATTATTCATTTTTATTCCTCAAAAACGAAAGATCTGACAACAATGTAAATACCACCATAATATCGGTCGTATCACAGAAACCTTGCACACCAAAATCTATCAAAATTGTGCAAAGCCGTTTCTGAGATAATTTAGGCGTTCCATACTTAAAATTTACTCTGTATAATATGATCAAAGTAATTTTAAATACATTTATAATTCATCTTTAAAGCAAGTAATTAATTCACATTCATACAGTTGATAATTGTTATTTAAACTCACTCTTTAGAAAGTGTTTTATACAACGAACTCGGAAAATAATAAAAATGATATTTTTTTTGTTTTTATTCATTAATTAACGTCCATTTAAATTAATTTTTCATTCGCTCATACCGTCCAGAAGTTTCCTTTCCATTATCTTGAATGTGAAGCGAAGATCCAACATTTAAGAAAAAAAGTAAAAACCGTTAAGAAATCGTTAATATTAACTATCTGTGTACCATAATTAAGAAATCTCGTTCCTTTTTGCGGTTTATTTTTCGTCTTACCTATCTTCAAATCTGACATTTTCGTAGACAATTACCCAACGTCTTATTTGTCATTTAGAAATATGTTGTATTTATTAAGACTCGAGTAACAGATTTTGTTAAATGATACTTTCCGTTTCTTTATTAAAAAGAAATACCTAGATGGTGTGAAAGTGGGAAAATATTTTCACTTAATAGGATAAAAATAATTTATTATCCATTACGTTAAATAACACAATACTTAAACAAAAAGGGTAGGTAATCAATCCTTTCGGCATCATATAAACACATAATAGCAAATTATACTTTCACTAACAAAGAACAATAATCATATGAAACATAAATCGAAATACAATATCATAAAAGTAGATCACTACTAATAGAACACATAAAATATTACTTAGCTACAATTATCTATAAATGTTTCTCTTGATTTTGATCAATCAATTGTTGAGTTAATTATCGAAGAATACATTAATCAGTAATAAACTTGAATGTTTGTGTAAGTATGTCATAATCACCTACATAATAAAACAAAACTTTCAAAAATAACCTTTTATTAATTTTTTGTTTTTTATTTGATCGTTTAGAAAGACAAATCAGCAATGGTATGAAGTTATACGCTTTATAAAAATATTTTTTTTAATTTTAATATTAATTTTACCTTCAAAATCATCCATATAAATGACTCTTTGATAAACTCAGGGTTTCTTTTATCGAGTAAAATCATCATGATCAGTAAAAACTTGGTTGTTTGAAGGTGTTTTGTTTTCAAATAAATAAACAATATACTTTCCTACAATGTAAATTGAATTGGTAACTGAATTTAATCATTTAATTAGTAATAAATTGTAAGTAACAATTAAAGGTGTACTGAAACCTAAATAAATTTTAAAATTAAACTAGATGTGCCAGCATGCTCGCACGCGTACAGTAGGAAGGGTTACAATAAATTGACAATGCGATAAGCATATGAGTTGAAGCTGTTCGTTACAATAGTGAAACGAAACAAACTATTTGAAAAACGGTTGTGCGGACGGACGGACACCCACCAAGGCGGCGGCACCTTGACAGATTTTAATATATCAAGAGCTTGGTTCACTAAGGGCGGGTGTCACAAAAATAAAACTTTTCAGGAGAGGTCAAAACTACATTCTATATTTTTATCTACAGAAATATCTCTATAGAATTTACTTGAAAATAAAAATACGTTTTCACGATAAAAGTACTTTATTGAAACTAGAAATTAGTATTGTTTTGAAATTTATAAACTAAAAATTAATACACAAAAATAAATGGCGTAGGACATCCGACCATTGTGTTTGACATATTACCAAAGCGAATGTCCCAAAATATTGGTCTGTGGTGACATCCGACCACTAATTGCTTCAAAAATTATGGACAGAAGTCCAGAATTTTGTCGTTTAAAGACACTAATTTTCTGGCTCTTCTTCGCTTTTTTGTTTCCTGACCAAGTGGGAGATCTCTGTAATAGTGTTTTAGATCTTCTGGTATCCACTGCAGAAGATCCTGTAGGTGTTGATATTTTTTTGTTGATATACGACGAGGAGATTTTGAGAGAACTGGAATACTGCATGGAAAAACTAAACTCCTCGTCTTTGTTAAACTTTTTTCTGTGTATTAATGGAGAACTATGAGATTTTCCCAAAAAGTCAAAGCTAAAAAAGTCATTTAACTGCATTTCGTGAACAATGTGTGGTGTGTTGTGACAGGAAGATTGTATCAGTTGAGCCCAGTCATGCGTGTTGCAGATATCCATAGTTTTAGTGCGACCTCCACTTCCATGTGAGTATGTCCCTTGAGAAGAAACTTGTGATTAATTGTTTTAATATGTGGAAATTTGTGTAAAATCCATGTGTAAAAAAATAAAATATTTATATTCCGGTTCTGTCCCGCACAGTTGTCGGACCATACTGTTATGTCTAGAGGCAATGTGCTAAACCATTTTAGAATGCAGGAAGCTATTTAATTGCTTCCCCTTCCACCTGTGCTCTCTTTCCATACCATGCATGATGTCTGATTTGTTGTCATATCGCAAACTGTAAAGTTAAACGTCCATAGTTTTAATTTATAGAAACTTTGTGCGTTGTTAAGGTAAGGAGTGGGTAGACATTTTTGGAGGTCGACTGTACACACCCTTTCTTTAGTACCTTCTACTCTAGATCGAAGTTTATCTTCTTCCTTATTTTTATATCTTTTTCTGCTTATTTATGGTGCAAATCTTTCTCTTGTGTAACATTTTCTTTTTTTACGTCTTTTGCATCTAATAAAGCCTCTGAAATTTATCACAGTCGTCGCACGTGTCCAAAGTAGATAATTTGAAAGACAAATTGTATTCTGTGACAAACAAAACGCGGTAATATGATTCTTTGAGAATGTCTTTGGGGCCAACATTATTTTGTTCACAATATTCCTTGTATATTTTGTACATAGTAGTGATATTTAAACCAGGTTCTAAATACTTTTTCTTAGTGCTACTACGTGCATAATGGCTCTCTATGGCCGGAAAACTTTCAATGTGTTTTTGTGCAGTATTCGCGCCTATTTCATTCGCCGCTTGCGGACATGCGACTTATGAGGCTTACGTAGAAGAGCGGACGTCCACATAGGCCTTTTGTGGCCCAAACAACAAGTGGATATCCGATCATCCAGAATGCGGTAAATCGTACTGGATTATTATTTGGACATCCGCCGTTAGAGCAATAGAAAGATCTCGCTTGTAGGATATTAATGCTCAAAACAGATAAAATTTGATAAAATGTGACACTCGCCCTTAGTGAACCAAGCCCTTGATATATGATAGTATAGAGCTAACCCATTTTTTAACATAAAAGTGTTCAGGGTTTCCATAACTTTCAAATGTAACATGATGTACTTTCTCAAATAAAAACCAAAGGGGTGACACCCCCATAAAGAGGGATCATGTCAGGTTCGAAATTTTTATGTCATATCATACTGTTTAATATGAAAATGGACCTGTTTGAACATTTTTGTTACGATATAAAATGAAAGTGTTATTAGGGAGAGGGGTAACAATTATTCCACCGCACGTAGACTATTATTTTTTCAAACGAGGAAGTAGGTACAACTAGAAATTAGAAAAAAATACAATGTAAGCAGAAACAAAATTTAATTGAAAAAACTCAAAGTGTCATCGTTTGTGGGTTTAGAGAAGCAGTCCCAAACAGGAACCGACGTCATGTCGAGATCGGAGTTAGAGTGCACTCCGCCCGAAGTTCTTCAAGCAACAAGATCGTCGATCAAAAATTTGCTACCATCCAAGTGGAGTGGCGCCTATGAAATGTCTTACCAAAGTTTTTGAAATAGTATGTACAGAAAAAAGTAACCGTGTATTTCGAAAACGTTTTATTCGCATATTCCTCGGAATTGGCTAAAACATAAAAACTTCTTTTTTATGGTCTCATTATTTAACCTGAGATCGCTACTGCTGATAGAAATTTCCGAAACTATAACCGGGCACATCAATCATTAACCATTGTAGGAGAAGAGTTTATAACTAAATATAGACAATACTTAATTTGAGCCCAGATGACTTTGAGGAACAAAAATTCTTTTTGAAATATCAAAACGGAAATTGCTATAGAATGGTGATAGGCATACATAAGCTATGTAATACAGCAAAAGAGATCGCATCGTATTGAAATCTACCCAATGCAAAAAAGTAAACAGTCCAATCTTTCAGAACAACCTCAGCGACGTTGTTGGCAGACAAAGGAGATCTTACTCCTCTAAAACGCCATGAAAAGTGGGGTTCCAGTACTGTGGCTGAGGGTTATATAGAAGAATCCATACAATATAAAAGGACATTGCTGGACGGCTGTCAATGCCAAACGTGAATGTCAGAATAAATTTATGGATTTTAAGAGTAAGAACTGTCAATTTATAAACTCAAGCAGATATACGTCGGTATGACAAATTATTTCTGCAGTTCATATTTGTTAAGTAAAATCATACAATTGCTCATAAGAACAGGACATTCAAAATGCAACTCTATGTTGTTTAAATGGGGGAGGATTGTCAGTTAACAAAGTTTAAAAGAGGGTTTGTAAATACTCATAATTTAACGGACAAAGTTGTGTTATGGCTTAATAATCTGAAGGATATCCGAAGGTAAGCAATATTTTGTATTCTCTGTCATTATTATCTGTTTTTCCATTATTTTGTTTGCTATTTCTTCAACCTACAATTTTTTTTCGTCATGGTAGTGACTGGCGCTTGGACCGGTCCATTATATGTCGTCATTCAGTGACTGTGCTGTTATGGTTTCGTCACCACACTATACAGTTTTAAACTGATCTTCTGGGACACCATACATAACACTTACATCACAATACAATATTAAAAATGTACCATATGAGTAAATAAATAAATACAGTTGACCAAAAAATCTTGTATGCAACTCATCCATAACCTCGTCTTATGATCTCGCCAGTTATGGCATCGCTCATTCGTTGCTCGTCCATATTTCTGTGGCTCGTCTATAAAAACGTAGATTATGAACTTATTACATAAATAGCTATTATATGATTAGCCACATAAAATAGGCAAAAGTCACTATTTTATCTGCTTAATTCTATAAAGTGTCACTTATACCTTGGCAATGTAGATACATAAGTTGCCATTTTATGACGTTTAAAAATAAATAAATAATCACAATCTGCACCTAACTAAATTACTAGAAAATAATATGTTAATCAGTTAAAAATATGACTAACATGTCTAATGTTTAAATAACAATACTTAAGATTAAATGTAATAGTTGAGTGAAAATACTATTTAATTATAGCACCGCCCATTACATAATAAATCTTATCTTCAGTGTTGATATCATTTTTTACAGTAACAATAAATCATTTATATGCGAGATTACATACACGTTCCTAATACATGAATCATTCGTAGATAATCGATATAAGTCCCTTAAGAAATCATGCTTTAAACCAGTTGAATTAATTTCTTATATTTCGTTTCTTATTATGTTCTACTAGTTCCTTTTTTGTTTTGTTTCTTATTTGATGTAATAATTCAACAACGATTGAGATGTATTAATGTAAACTATTACGTCAATATGTCAACAAACAATGCAAATTTCACATTTTCTCGAGAGTGTCAAAGTGATCCCATACTTCTAATATTTTTTGTTCACCACCTACTTTTCTCGACGAATTAAAATTGGTAAATTTACTTATGCAAAAAAAAAAATCTGGTGTAAAATAAAAACAAATAAATATTTCGTTAATTAGACTTCTGGCGAAATGTGTAAAAACAACTACAACATACGGATAGTATAACAATATTTTTATATACGGTGTATCCCATAATAGAGTTAGCAGTCGATGAATGATAGACTAATACTTTTTGAATTGAAATTTTATATTTTCAGAGTAACCCCTGCTTGGACTGAAAATTTCTTCCGATTATGAAGGAATAGCCATTCCAAACGTGTTGCAGACTATACTTTTTCTACGACAGAAGTGTGGACAAGTTACTTCTATTTATAGTTTTGAATTTAAGATAGAAAAGTGCACTGCCTTATATTTTGTGGTTTACTAATTAACAACAAACCAATAGTGTTTACTTGGTTTAATTTTTTGATTAATATTTTATAGCGAACGTTTATTAAATTTACTTGTGTACGACTTTAATGTTGAGTTTTAATGTAATTCTAGATAATGTATGCGGTGGTAAATTATTGAATTGGTTTCCCTAAAGAAAGAAAAAAACTTATTGTGTGGTATCTGATAGCATTGTTGCCGAGGTGTATTGGCATTTACGTTGATTTAAGCAAATACTTGCAGAGGTGCGTAATTTATATGCTTGGTTTACTTGATTGTTGCTCACATGATAGTCGATAACTTCATTTTCTTTAAAAATGATAGTTTCGGAGAAAATAATTTACACTTTTACTTGTTCTCCATTTCATAAATTACTAGTAATAAAGTTCCACAACGAATTCTCTTTGAAATGGTTCAATGTTATAAAAGGATTGCCAACCTGATGGTAAAGAATTGATTTATCAATATTTTATAAAAAAAATTAGATCAAAAATTGTAGGTGTTAGCATGTGTTTATTTTAGAAAGTCATCCTTCAAATTGGGTAACACTGTGGAATGCAGACACATAACCTTTAAATTAAGTATGACCATTACATATAACTAACAATTAAATATGTGTTAGAAAATGTAGCATGTCCAAGGAGTCACGCTGTAAAAGCTCTCAAAAACTATAGAACAGACGCACTCCGGCCTTGATGAATATTATTATTATTATTATTTAGCTGTTTTCCTTAGTATATGTATAAACTTTATATTAAGTCTTTTAAAATATAATTTAACCTGCTAACATCAGATTTAAATAGAAGTGGGTGAAAGTTAAATAAATTGTGCTATCACCATGGATGACGCCTCCGATCGTCCTGTTATTTCAGCTAAAACGTCAACCCCTTCAGATTATGAACCTTCACGGGATGACCCTCCAGAAGGATTCAAGACATTTCCGACATTACCACAGAATTTGAATGAAGTTATATACTTTTGTTATCAAGAATTGCAAATTGCTTTAAAGAGAGAGAGAGAGGCGGGTGAGTGGTTTGCAGTTTGATCTCCTCTTATTGGTCGTACTTGGGCAAATTTAAAAACAGATTTATGCACTAATTTTGCGGGGGTTGTAACTTTTGATCATCTTTTGCATGAAGCAGTTACACTTCAGATGGAATAAAACTTCAAAAATTACAAGCTATACGCACGTTAATTTTACATAAGGATAACTAATAAGCAGTATATGTCATAGATCTACTGAGTGTAGATTACAAATTAAAAGAAAAAAGGTCGCGTTGTCGAGAGCATACTTATAATAAATCTCCCAAATTATTTATTACTTTTTGTAAATGTGCTGGACATGCAATTGATAATTGTGTTTTAAGGAAACGAAAATTAACTGTAGCGAGCCCAAAATCGATCCGACCGTGACGATTTTGCGAAGGGATCGGAAAATGTCACTTTATGCTCAGTCTCGAAACCTAAGCCCTTATGACCGTCTCTTAAATATCACTCAAGATTTACTCAACAACTCCAGATCGTCGCAATTTAATTACCGTAAAAGATCGGTACCCTCCTCCTCTAATTTCTAATTGATGACCTGATTCCACGTTGGTAGGTATATTTGCATATATTAAATTTCTGTCATTGCTAACAATAGAATTGGCCCAATTCAGCAACAGACAAATCGTCAAGCCTCTTTTTGTCAACGCTCAATTCGTCGATACCTCCAAAATAGTAAAAAACCAACTCATTGACAGAAATCTTCAACAACAAATTGTAAACCACATTAACCTTAGAAAATAATTAATTTATTTGAAATTTGTACGGCACTATATTCATTTAATTAAAATAACTAAACTGTATCTAACAGAAAATCGCAAATCTTCTAAAAAATAATTCTGTGATACATACGTTATGCACTCGGTATTGCATTAATATTTTAATAAATTGAAAGAAGAAATAAGAATAAAATCTTCTCTAATATTCCATAAAGTAAAAATAATAGTTGCAGGCTTGAGGAAAACCACCTTCTTAGTTTTGAAATCCTGCAATCAAAGGTAAGAACTTTTCATTTGAATGCCTATGCTCAACCTGGTGTAAGAGGACTTTACTTGTCTAGCTTCGAAGTGTGGAAAATACAGTTAACTCTCACTTTTTCTTTCAACAGTCCTCCGATTAATATAATATAAGAATTAGGGTAATTACTAATAAAATTCTGTGAAATTATTATTTTTCCTAATGAATGTGAAGGCTCTGGGCTTATTCAACTTGCTTTTAAAGATTTTTCAATTCTTGAAGACTTGTTTTGATGAAGTCACTTATTCCTTCCAAAGCCTTACTAACTATATCTTATCGGCTTTAACATTAAGATCGTGGTCTCTAATTGCGTTCATAATTTATTGTTCTTAATCGTGGTAACAAAGATGTTTGTTTAACCTTCGTCATACATAGGTTCGTAATATATAGATTGCGATGCTTCCATGAGTGAATGAAAATCTGATAATAACTAAAACAAATTTTGTATTTGTATTGTTACAATAAACTATACATTTGTATTTTTTAATTTATTCGAATCGCTCTTGTATGTAGGTACCTACTGACACATTAAACTTTTAAACAACATTCAAGTACTTAGAGATTAAATTTTACGTTTAAATACCTTTAAAAATGAATTATACTAGAACTTAAAAAATAAATGGTGTCATTTATACCCGATATTACTACAATAAGCATCGCCAATGAAATTTTTTGCAATAATTCTCCTCAAGCGCAAGGTTATCTTAACAGTCACGAGATAGCCGTGGCTGTGCTCATTCCATAACAAGTGCAAGAATATTTTCGCGTTAACTATTGCAAGGTATTCTATTTTTCGTTTTTTATATTACATTTCTAATAGTAACATAATAATAATGTTCTATAAAAATGATATAATAAATAATACTTTGTGTATCTGTAAGCCGAAAGTATAAGATAATTTCAAACACAAGAAAAGCGAGTGAATTAAATCCTTAGCAATTAGTGTCCTCGATGCATGGGTATCTAATGTGTTTAATAATCGAGTCGTTTAAATATTAAATTTTCTAAAGTACTTTGAAGTAGTTTGTATGCATTACAACCACTAGTGGTCAATCGTTATAAAAAAAATTTACGGTACATAGCAAAATATTTCGCTTGAATAAGTCGCCGAAAGAAAAAATCCAATCGAACGAATTTTTTCGTTGTAACAGGAAACTTATTAAAATAGAATGACGGGAAAATTATTTCTCTTCCTGGGGCAGTGAAGTTAATACTTCGACACGTTCAAGATTCCTCTCACAATTTTCAAATTCCTTCAAAGACATACTTTGAGTATGGTTAATACGCTTCTGAATTAACCCTCGTTTCACTCAAAGAAAATTAAATAGAAACTCTGATCGCATTCGAAGTTTACCGAGCATCGTTTTATATTTATTTGAAGGAGATCAGTAAATTCTGAACGTGTAATTACATAAAAATTTATTAAAGAAATGTATGTATTCTTTAAAATTTAGAACAACTTTAAAGTATTATGTTCGGTCAGAAATTAATATTATTAGCTTCTAAAAAGCATTTTAAATTATTTTTAAAAAATTTTGAAGACAAAATTATAAAACAGTTTTCTTGAGAAATATGAATATGTGTAAACCAAAGTATTAATTGTAGACTCAAATCAAATTTATTATTTATTTATTTCAGCTCATAGTTACAAATTGTGTAATTAGTATAAATCTAATATAAAGATGTATAGTGTGTTGACGAAACCGAGACAATGTGGATTTGTTCGACTTTAAAGAAAAAAGAAATTATTATTTTCAAGTTTAAGTGTGAATATAATAATTGAATCAAACTTAGAAAGATGTTTATGAGAATATTAATCTTTTCTAATAAATGCGACATTTACACATTGTCCTTAAACAATTAAGTCATTGTCTATACTTTTTTATGTAACGATTATATGTAATCATAAAAAATAATAATTGATTAGAAAGAATTTCTTGTTAAAGTTTCGTCGATTTTCCTAGTCTCTTCGCCTATTGAATCATCGCATGATTAGATCGTGTCATTTGATAAAACAACGAGCGAACGGAAAGTATGGATGTTGTAAAAAAGACAATAAAAAGTGTGTAAAATAAATATTTTTGTAAACATTCTAAGACTCATATGCAAAGTTTTATAAAATCTATACGACATTTTATTTATAAAATGTGGAGTAAAAATCAGATACGTTGTAGGAGAAAAATTTACATTTATGAAGAAGATATGCACCGCGAAGCAATTTGTAAAATCGAAGTAAACATTTCAGTATCGTCGAACAATAGTTAAATTAATCTAACTGCTAAACGTTATACGAACGCTACCTACGAGAGTACGACGTACAAAACGAGGTATCGCGCGCAATTCCTTAAGACGAGTTGAAAATTCTCACTCTCACAAAGTGAAAATGAAATTGCCTTTTAGAAAAAAAATGTTCAAACAACTTTTCTCCCTTAACTTTTGTTGTATAATTGATATTAGTGTCACGTGATTGTTATATCTCAGTAATTACTCGGTAATTACTTATCTGATCAAAAAATAGTTTAAACAAAACTTTATAATTAAATTACAAACAACTTTTATTTGGAACAAAAATGTGTAAAATGAATATTTTTTTAATATTTTAAAAATTCAAAAATCAGATCTGCAGAATTATAAATAAGATTCATGTACAAAGTTTCATCAAAATCGGACAGGTGGTTTACTTGATATCTTGTTTACATATGGACAGACGTCCGACCGTCGGACTTTACCTTTTTTTGCTTCATTATAACGCACTAAACTCTAATCTACTAAACTCTAATCGTCGGAATAATTAAAAAAAAAAGAGTGTTAAAATTTTCTGTTTGGAAACCGTCAAGTAAAAATTCGATGTTTTGTATTCTTGCAATCAAATTGCAAGCTTATTTAGGCATCATTCAGCTACTTTTTCATGAAAAAAAATCAAACCAATGCATTTAATTTTTTTGACAAAATTAACCATTTCTATGGGAATGTCGAAAAAAGACCGCTAGCGACGATATGTGAAACAAATAAAACTTCAAATTTTATAACATTTGTAATACAAGAATAGAGCCGTTGCAATAAGTTGAAATTGGTTTAAAATAAGGTATTTTGTTGTTGAATTTAAGACGTCAAGAACAAATATATTTGAACTACAATCGTGTTGGTTTAAAATATTGGAGAAGTTACATTTAAAAAATAAGGTGTGGTCGGGAAAACATACCTTAAACATAACCTCTCTTGTTTATAGAGCAATCCAAAACACGCGACCTAAGATGAAGTCGATGGGGCATACAAACATCTAAATTCAAATTTATTATGTAACATTTAAATCTTAATTTTTAAATTGTTTATTACTGTTTATTTACATTATTAAAATTTGTAATTACAAATAAAATATTAATTAAATTAGTTTTTCTTATAATTTGCACTATGTATAATCCTACTGAGTTTTAGAAGATGGATATTTGAGTACAGAAAAACATAGTTGCGTTTATTATTTAAAGTAATTACCCACGTACCAAACACTCTTGTACTTTTGGTATATTTACATAACTCTTATTTATTACTGATGTTGGAATCAGCTGTTTTTTTATAGGTCGTCAAGTCATGTCACTTATTTTCTCGTTTACCAAAATTAATATCGTTACCTACGAACATATTTCAAAACATAATAGAAAATTGTCGTACCCAAAAAAACGACGTAGCTCTTTTCAACTATCCCAAGTTTGTTTTAATCGGCTCAGGCGTTTCGAATATACAGGGTGTTTTTTAAGGAACCTTTGAATATCGCTCACAACTTCATTTTTAGAAATACAGCAAAAATTGGCAAACAAAAAAGGTTCAGATTATCCTTGACTATAAAGATCAGGTATTTTTTTGTTAGGATAGTATAACGAAATTCACAGAAACTTTTTTTGCCGAAAGCCTCTACCCAAAGCCTCTGGGTATCTACCCAGATATAGTACTTCGAATTCTTAGTTGGTCGCCCTGGACATGTACAAGGAGTAGAGTTAAATTTAATAAAGTAGATTAAGTATCAGGTAAGTATCAAATAAGTAAAGGAAGGGCCGGTGAAGTACAGGAAGTGTCAAGAAAGTAAAAAAGTACTAAAGTACAGAAAACCCTTTGTACTTCCTTAGAAATATAGGAAGTATTCTATTTAAAGGAAGTAGAGTACAAATTATGGCTCAACGGTTTACCCTCGGGTGATGTCGATTAATACTAAATAATTTTTCGGTCCTCCGTCCATAATCACTGATTTTGCATCACTCGAAAGCGGCCAGAAACACCCCACCCAGCAAAAAATTATCAATTATACTCATGACACTGAAATCAGTACAATCCTCATCGAGGTCCTTTTTACTGTGGGTAATAGGTGTACACGTTTGAGGGGTAATAAAAAAATACAAAGTAACAAATGGAAAATATTGGGTGATAAAAAGTAACATATACTCCGTTTAATCTTAAATTACTATGGATAGGGAACTCCTTCAAATTGCTGTAGCCACTTGCAAATAAAAGAATTGTCATATACAAAACGTTTCAAGCGAAAATAGTATTTACGACTACAGCATTATGATGGAATTTCCTTTACACTCCCTTTTACCTGTAATGCTATTGTATTCCTAAACCCCACAGAATAAAGCAGAAATTCTACAACATTTTTTTTTATATTTCACGATGTAATACGTTTATGGAATCATGTACCTAATTTAAAACGGACACAATTCATATATTTCTCGTACATTTTAAATTTAATGACTCAAAATTGTTACAAATAATAAAATGTACATATCGTTAATGACTTTCATTATTTATTTATTAAACTGCTCAGTTTAATGACATTTTTATATTGCAAAGTGCACGTCACAAAGAAAATAACTCATTAATCTGGCTTGTTATTTTGTCTTAAGGAAATTAGTATCGTCAACGTCACAGTATAAGTATATAGAAAGAATTTCTACAACATTTTTTCTTATTTCAAGATACATTATTTACTGATTAAGGACAATTTAGAAAAGACACAATTACAAACATTCCTTCTACATTTTATTTTAATGGCTTACAATTACTAATATAAATAAATTAAAATTCATCTTCTTCTGATTGGGAACTGCAATCAGCATCACCAGCTTCCTCATCTTCGCTGTCCGTTATAATTAACGGTCTTACTTCATCTATAACTCGTTCTGCTTTCTTGTATTAATTTATTAGTGTGTTGAACACTCTTTTTCCACATTTCCGGAGTTACATGATGTAATGTAAGGTTTCATGTACTCAACACTTCATCCTCCTTTCCTGACGTTTTACTAATATTCTTGTCATAGAAAGTTTTTGAAATAGATCATATCATTTCTATGGGGTTGAAGTGGCAATGGTATGGGGGAGGCGGAGTACTTCATGTCCATAGGATGCAATTAGCTCATCAACAACATATTTTTTTTCTTTTTTGTTTTGCCTTGCCAAATTCAACAAATCAGCTTTTAGTAAGCTTTCTTCAAAATTGATTCAATTGTTCTTCAACCATTGAGCAATTTCTTTCTTTTTCCAGGTCGAAGAAGGATTTTTGTGAAGCGTTCTGCTATGGTACGGAGCATTATCCATAACAATTATACATGGTTCCCCTAATTGCTTTAAAACTTTGTCCTCCAACCACCTTTTGAAGAGCTCCGCATTTATGCAATTATGATAATCCAGTGATTTGTTGGAGGACTCGAAACATAAACTTGCATCCGGGATGAACCCCTCTTCCGTACCCGCGTGGACTATCACGTACCTCTTGCCGCAAAATGTTTTGGTAGGTTGCATTAAACTCTTGCTGCTACCATCTTACCAAGATGTTCGAACTGTGCCTTTGCTCATTACCCAAGTTTCGTCTAAGTAAACGCATGGTTTACGATTCAAAGCATTAAAATTTTTAAGAAATTCTCGTAAAAACCTATTTCTTTAGGTAACGACGTGGGTCTTTTCTGTTGCACGTTTTTTTTATATTTAAAACCCAACTCTGTCACTACTTTCCAAAGGCCCGTTATACATATTTCGGTACACAACTCTCTTTCTATAATTTCACCCTGTAAGTTTTTTAATGTTACGTGCTCTTTTCGTGCATACATGCCGTAAATAATTTATTTAACACCACGTTTGACATAGTCTGGTAGATTTTCGGTTTTGAGCTTCATTCTTCTTCTTTTTTTAGGTTCCAAATCATCTCCTGTACTTCTCAAACCGACCACATTGGAAACAGTTTTTTGGCTGAGTTCCACCGCAGCCGCCGTTCTCTCTTGAACAGATTTCACACTTAACAACACTCCATTGTTCTCCTTCTCTTCACAAAAGTAATCGTACACGTTAAGTAGCACTTGCCGACCCTCTCTATGCAGATGTTTTGCGTAACTCATATTATAAGACACACTACGAATGCAATTGCAATACTGTATAATAGTGCCCATGCGAAATTTAAATTCTTTATATACACCTACTACCACGTTAATGATAGTAATTTCCCTTAATTATGTAATTACCTTAAGACAAAATAACAAGCCAGATTAATGAGTTATTTTCTTTGTGACATCCACTTTGCAATATAATAATGTCATTAAACTGAGCAGTTTAATAAATAAATAATGAAATTCATTAATGATATGTACATTTTATTATTTGTAACAATTTTGAGTCATTAAATTTAAAATGTACAAAGAATGTATGAATTGTGTCCGTTTTAAATTAGGTGCGTGATTCCATAAACGTATTACATCGTGAAATATAAAAAAAAATGTTGTAGAACTTCTGCTTTATTCTGTGGGGGTTTAGGAATACAATAGCATTACAGGTAAACAGGGAGTGTAAAGAAAATTCTATCATAATGCTGTAGTCATAAACACTATTTTCGCTTGAAACGTTTTGTATATGACAATTCTTTTATTTGCAAGTGGCTACAGCAATTTGAAGGAGTTCCCTATCCATAGTAATTTAAGAATAAACGAAGTATAGGTAATGTTTAGGTAATAACAGGTAAAATTTGTAGAACAATAGGTAATACTTAAGAAATTGGAGGTAATAATTAGGAAATGATAAGAAATAACTAGGTAATAGAAAGAAATATATGAATCAGATTTGCATGCGCATTGTTTTAAATCGAAAACTTACACACTTTCAAAAGCATCATGTTAAAAGTTATGTGTCGCCAAGTAGTGTTCCGCACCTATCGCTAAAGCAAAGATAAGGTAAGAAAATTATATATTTGTTATTTACGCAAAATAGTGCAGTATCGATATATAGATATTAGTAAGTAGTAATTACGTCCGACCGTAATTAAAATAAGTATAAATAACATAACTTCGTGGTATTAAACTGCAAATTGTTTCCCTAGGAAATTAAGTATTAGTATAAGTCAGCAAATACGTTGTAAAAATTAAAAAATACTTTCCTATTGTTAATTTACTTACAAAATATATACTTTTGAGTTTTTGATTTAGTGAAAATGAAAGTGGCAATGGATTTATCTTTAAAGAATACCGAACTCATTGAAATTATTAATAATTTTCCGATTGAGTTTCCCCAAACCGTTGTTAAACTTGTTAGTTGCATCAGCATGGGATAATATAATATCTTTATCAAAATTCTCGTACAAGAACATAAAAGAAAATTATTTTATTGAAATCTATTCCAGAAATCCCGGAAACTTTAATGTTTTAGAAGGTCGTAAAGAATTATTAGCATTTTTACCGAAAAAGTGTAAAAGCAAACAGGCCGAAATTTTAGAAGAAAAATTATACAAAAAAACGTAAAGAAAAAGAATCGAACGAATTAACAAAAAAAAATGAGACTTAACTCTATTATTAACAAATCCGAAGTCTCCGGTTTGTGAATCTTCAAAAATAATATCAACCTCCCGATCTACAGCAGGTATCGAAGAACCTTTAAGAACTAAAATTAAAAAGACTCTGAAACAGTTCTGTAAAAATAAGCTTGCTGAAATAGAGAAATATAGAGAATCGCGATCATAATGAAGATAATCATAGGATTAAAAATTATTAAACAATATTGAAGATAAAGTAGGTAGCTTAAAAATAGTGATCGATAATGACACAGCAAAATTACCTGCCTGTTTTGTGATAAAACATCAAAAGTTTATAATATAAGTTATCAATATGATAAGAAATGGGTTACTTCCAATTACAATAGTGACTTCGCAAGTCACTGTGAAGACAAAAAGAAGTCTGGCACGAAAATGAAACTTTATCAGAACTCAAGTTTATTTAGTTTTGTTCGTGTAATTCCAAGCAAAAGTCAGGAGGGAGATAACTGTAATCCGAACAGTTCTGCTTATAGTGCTCAAAATACAGTTACTAACTCGCTTTCAAAAGAGCTCGAGGAGGCAATTCATAAAGAATGCAGTAACTCTCTTGAAATGCCACCGAGAATACCTTGCAAAATTCTCGATACCAGTAATTCAGAAAATTTCAAAATAACCTCCCAGAGTGAGTACCAGAGCATCATTGATTTAGACTCGGATTTGTATAATATACGTACTGATGTAGATTTAGGTCTTGAAAGCTCTACAAACAGTAGCATTGTCAGTACCGTATTTTTTTGGGGAAGGCAGAACTAACACGGAGGCAATTAGTTCTGCAATAATTACGTCGCCCCAAGTATCAAAAATGATAAATCTCCAGGCGAATCCGTGAAATTATATGAGTCTGACACAAACATTGAATCCTCAATTGAATCTGACTGTTCCGATCGTGAAGAAAAACATAAAAATGCATCGATATCAGTTGAAGTAGAAAATTATTATGCAATCTACTACGAAACGGGATGGTTCTTAGGAAGAGTGTTAAGCATTGATAAATGATATATTGCGAAATTAAGTTTCTCAACGAAGTTTTGGAAACTTTTTCTTGGCCAAAAAAAGATGAAATTCTCGAAATTGAAAAACAATTTATTTTTTATGGACCTCTCGAATTGATTGATAGCTTGCCATTTACAATTAAAAGATTTCATAGAATTAATATCAACAATATTTTTAAACAATTAAAAAACATTAAGTAGGTTATACTTATAGGTATAGGTTTATCAAATTTAACTAAAATGTATTAAAAACCTCCAAATGTCGGGTTTATTCAGTTTTTTCTTACTAGGGTAATTGTAGGTAATATTAAATTCTGAAGGTAATACCAGGTTATTTTGAAACCCCAAATGTAATAGAACGAAAATAAAGTAAGTAATAGAGCAATACAAAATAAATAGGTAATAGAATGGAAAAGCAAAGAAATATATAGGTAATAGAGTAGTAGTTAAGGTTATGAAAAGTAATAGGTGTACACTTTTTTGAGAGTGAAAAGCCCTCGATCCTCATGCTGCAATACGTAAATAATACGTTGTGTACCCTTTGCATCTTATTTTGAAGAATTTTATAGGCCTTTTAAACGCAAATATTTAAAACACGTATTTTAAGATATGTCAAAATGACACCGTGTGCCAGCTACTAAATGGCATTACCAACCGAAAATGTTTTGGCATATAGGAATATTTGAAAAGTTTCAACAAATTTGACCATTTGTCAGCCCAAAAAATCGTGTGTATCACGTGGCCATAAACTGTTTAGCGATTGCTCGGACTCGCCGGCCACGGCTAACGCCTTGACCATCCTCGTACTCGCAAAAGGCAAGTTTCTGATCAGTTTCTAGCCTAGTGATACAAATTACAAATCATCAATATAAAGACAAATAAAAAGGGGTTCGTTTTTTTCTCTCGCCGATTTTGATATGTTATGTTCCTGTTCCTTTATTTTGAATTTTGGCTATGTATGTTGGAAAATTAATAAATTACAAAAAAGGCAAAACATTGTTCTTTCTTTCATCTAACAATTTCGAAATTTCTTCAAAGGCATACTTTGAATATGAACGACATACCCTTCTGAATTAACCTTCGTTTCGTCCAAATAATTCAAACTATACCGAGCATGGTTTTATATTTATTTTGTAGAAAAATAAACGTTAACTGTTGAGTGTGTAACTATGGAACGTTTATTAAAGAAATGAGGGTCTTAAACGCCCCCCGACATAAATGTACCTCAAATGCATTAAAATTACCCATTTCAAGGAGTTATTTAATTTGTCTTAGAACAATCAACTTATAAAGGGAATTTTATTGTGGAATTAAATACAACGGTCTTTTGTAAGTGTTTCTAGAGAATGTAAGTAAACAAAGCTATTAATCTTGACGGAAATTTTATTCTAAATCAAAACGTCGTACAAATCTTACCTTCCAATTTCTTCGCAGACGTCGTAGACCTCGTCAAAGAGCACCTCCTCCTCCGTCATCGTGAATTATATTAAATGTAGCCTATTGCAGAATTATGTCAGCAAATCATTGTTAGTGAACAACTTAACGCACATTTAAAAATAAAAGTCTCGTCGACTGTATAGAAATCACGCGCCCTCGTGGGTGTCACCCTGAACATGGGGTGTAGTACGTCAAAAAAAAAGCTTAATCCGTATGTGGGTGAGGCATTAAACCCCCACGTCCAAATTATGCAAACAACATGTACTAGTTTGTTGTCTGGGTTGCCTGTAACCCAGGCGAATTAAAATATATCCCGGTAATCACTAATATGGCTGCACCACTCCTACTACACGATTTTCCTGAATATTTACAACACTAACACTGACAGTTTGTAATTAAATTTTCAACAGTTTTATAAGTAATTTGTTATTTTAATTCCGAAAACACTAAAAACGTCCATGCGTAAACACCCACGATAAATTCGTTCTAAGCAGAACAAGTGACAGTCGATGCACTATTATAAACGAACAAACCGGCGCGGCCTACTAGAAATACAAACGGTTGACATGCGCCGAGAGAACCGCGGCTTTAAATTCAATAGGATATCGTGATACATTCGCCGCTTGTGCGAATTTAATAATTCGAACGCCCAATCTCGCCTCATTTATTTTCAAAATAAATAATTTCCAAAAAACTACCAACTTAATTATTGTTAGTTTGCCACTCATTCCTATGCTTCTATTATTACTCCTTCTATTACTACAATATTGTTGTAGGAAATACTCCAAATTAATATGATTTCACTAATAACCCATCTATAAATATACAAAACCTTAGCCCCATGTATATTAAAGAACTGAAAAAAACTGGTCTTGGATGAAGACGAAACTGTCATTTTTTTAAAAATACGGTCACATCTATGCAGATTTCGTACACAATAAACAAAAATATATTGCATAAATGTATATAATTAGGTAAACAATCGAAACATTCATTAAAAAAAATAAGTTACAGTAATGAAGCGATTTTATCGCAACAAAACTTTACAATAAAAAAAACGAATAAGTTACATTAAATTACTTCTACTTGTTAGTACCTTTTACAATATTGTTTCATTATTAACAATAATGAACTTATAACTGAAGTTCATTTGTTTCAGTGTACAAATGCAAAATTACTCCTAATTTACAATAAATACACATTAAACTTACTTCCCTACATCACATTATTCCCACAAGACTAGATGGAAAGCATCATCTAACACTGATAACCCTTATTAAAACTCCTCTAAGAAAAATTACATTTCAAAATACAATTTCTAGCAATTAGTTTATATAAAGTGTGTTGATAGATTAAATAAACCCAATGTATGTTAAGTATTCACGTAAAATGTGGCTCCATTGCGAAATATCTGTAAGGTAAGTATTAAACATGTAACAGGCAGCTAACTACAATCACATATGTTTCTTAAACACATATGCACTTATAATAAATTGAGATTTCGTAACAGTGTTAACTAACTTTTCTTCGCGAATATACCTAATACAGTTACGGAATTGGGTGCTATTTGCGTTTACCAGCATCATGAACTAAATAAGAATGTACGTTACTAAATTCTGCTTGTTTCTGAAGCTCTTGGAGGTGAAGATGATTTTCTCCTTTTAAGACGACTTTCTTTTCACTGAAAGAAATTATTGTAGGACAATAAATTAAATATTGTGTTCGATTACCCTTCATTGGTCCATTTATCAACAGCCTGTTCCATAGTATGGAATTCTATGAGATTTCTATATAATCCTAAGGAGGCATGCGCTACCTAAAAACATAAAAGCTGTATTCAACCACTATGCACCAAAACGAATAAGAATAAATTAAATTCAGTAAAGAAATTCTATTAGCGAGGCTGCCCAACCAACCTGATCTCACCTGAGCAGCGATTTTCCCAATACCCATATTTAAAGACATATTAACAACGAAGATCATTTTATAACTAATTTCAGAATCTACAAAGCCCTCAGCCGTATCTTCTTCGTCGCCACTATCGACTGGTTCTCCAGATCTATTCCTATGGGGCGATACATTCGTACCGTCGATATCATTTAATTGAGTTTTTAATAATGAGGTTAAGGGTGGCGTGGAGACTTCGTCGTTTTCAAAATTATCAAATACGTAACTAGCTGCTGCTTCTGCTGAATTATTGCCGGTGTAAAAAAGCGCCTTAAAAACAGACTTCTTGTTGATACAACACATAATCAAGAGTAATGACCTACATGTTCGGCAGCTATTTTGGCGATTCCCATTTCCATTAACATTTTCAGTAACTCTTCGTTCGGTTTCCACTCTGTTTCTACAGTTTTATCCATTTTTGTATTTGAAAGGAATAAGAACAAATAGACTACGCTCTAAATACTGCAGCTTGTTATAACCATAACCTAATTCTTTTTTATGTTAACGATGTTAACAGAGTTGTGGTAGTAAAAGGGACTAATAATAAGGAAGGGTTTACATTCAATACTTTGACTTTGCTGCAGTAACCCTCAAGAAATTAATTTAAACAAATATCGTTGCAAATCTTACGTTATGATCAAATACTTTTACATCGTGTATCGAATAAAAGTTAACACGACAGTTTAAGTACACGAAGAAAAAGAGAAGAAAGTAAACGGGACATTAGACAAACGATTTATTGTCCCCTCCAAGACCAAAATAAACCTTAAAAAATATAAAAGATCGCTGTATACAAAAAATGAAAATAAGCAAACATCAGAAAAACACTTCGTCCACGTCTCTAAAACATAAAAAACGAAAAAAGAGATCGCCCTCAACATCGTCTTCATCTAGTTCTGGTTCTGGTACATCCGGCAGTTCAGGTTCATCATCTTCTAGCAGTAACAGCAGTTCTACCTCTAGCAGCAGTAGCAACAGTAGTTCATCTGATGATCGATCAAAGAAATATAAAAAGAGAGCGATTGGTCAGAAATTTAAAGGATCTTTGAAATCGGCTTAAAAAAAGACATCGAAGGTGGATGAAGATGAAAAAAAGGGCGACACTTCCGCTGATGTTCCAATACATCTGATGGATAAGGCGAAAGCTATGGCACCAATGACTAAAGAGCAGTGGGAAGAACAACAAAGTGCTGTTAAAAAAGTGTACGACTCAAGTACAGGAAGGCACAGGTAAATAGTTAAGTTTTGTATATATTTCGATACTTTAGAATCAATTGCAGGCTGATGAAAGGGGATGGTGAGGTGATTGAAGAAATCGTAAGCAAAGAAAGGCATAAAAATATCAATAAGTTGGCTACAAAAGGTGATGGGGATTATTTCCAGCGAAATCTGTCCTCTGCAAGTTTTAATAAATAATATTTTACTTTTTATAATGAAACTTGATGATAATAATATTTACAAGCAATTTTAAACTGCAGGAGATTTTAGTTTGTAAATGATATAATTATGATGACCTCTGAGCAATGTTGTAGTGTTTTTTAGGATTAAGAAGTAACATTAACGTTACTTTAGGTTAAAATTATTGCTATATAATGATATAACTATATTTTACTTATTAATTAATAAAATAAATTCAAAATTGTGATTGCATCTGTGTGCTCATTCATTTTTGCTATCAAATTAACGTGTAGAAGTAACAACTAGGTTGCAGCCCCCCCACAAAAATTTTGATTTTGCTCTCTAAGAAATATCGAATTTTTATGTTTGCACATAAAAGAGAATAGCTAGCACGACTTTCTATAAAGTCATTTGCTATCAGTGGCAACTTAGTAAACTTTCCATTGCCACTTCAGTGAGACAGACTTCGAAAAAGCTTACTGATTTCAGTTGGGAAGATTTTATTCACGAAATCAAGACGTATCTTCAGTGGCACTTTGGTAAACATCAACGCAACCACATCAAAGCTTACAAGGATGTGTTGGGCTCTGAGAATCAATAAGAACATCGACCAAAGCAACCGTCTGGGACGCACGTACCGAAAAGTCAGCGGCGATAACAGAACATAGCGCGCTTAACATAATGGGGAACACAAAGATACTCTTTGAGAGCTCCAAGAGCTTCCAACATATTTGTTTAGAGAAAACATCGAAATCTACAAACATTCTCAAAACTTCAACTGAAGGGAAGAAAATTTGAGGCTCAACCAGAGGCACATTACGAAAATCCGAATTTGGAGCAAGAAAGATGAGATTCGACAGAAATAATATGAAAATGTAGAATTAATATAAGAAAAAATCGAACATAAATTACATGAAAATTCAAAATCACTGAAAGATGAGATCAAACAGAAATTAATAAAAATGCAAAATTAATGAACAATCAAAGACAAAATTGAACAATAAATGGAATAAATGACAGTGAAAATAGAAGATATAAGAGAAAAAATTGGAATCGTTAGAAAGCAACAATGGAAAAAATAAAAAGAAGAGAATAAGAAAATAGACATAATAAAACTTCTAGAAAAGAAAATGAACCGAACAAGTTTCCAAAACAAATAAAGCATGCTCCGTAGAACCAGAAATAGCACATAACAATGAAGACGTACTCGTCAAAATGAAGATTGTACCACCCACGTTTGATGGTAAAATACCTTGGTCAACTCACAAGCACTTTGAGATTGCAGCCTTAGCTAATGAATGGACCAAAGAAGAGAAAGTTATGTCTTTATTTGTGGCCATGGATGGAGAAGCACTAAACGTGCTACAGACCGTTCCTGATGCCCAACAAGAGAGAATACGAATTCTTGATCACACGTCTGGAAACGGAATATATGGGGACTCTTATTAACAAGTGTATCTGGCGCAAATGAAGAATCGTCTTCAAAAATCTAGGCTGCAGAATTTGAATTCGATATTACCCCAGTCTGGTCGATTGGCGTGTCCTACGGCGCCGAGTAGTTTTCTCGAGCAACTAGCTATTCAGACATTTGTGGATGTCATTAAAGATAGTGAGACACAACCGACTTTGATATTACCTCGACCAAGAAAACTAGATGATTCTTTGGCCCATATACTTTAGAATTTGAAGCGGCAAAGGAAAAACGTCTCACAGAGGTAGCGTTAAACTTCAATATGCTGGATACCATAAAAACCAATTAAGGAAAATATGGAACAAATTTCTAGGCGAATATTTCGTGGAAATTTACTACGTGGAATAGAATACCACTAAGATGCTGGAACTGTGGTGAGGTAGAACATGTTCAACGTCGCTGTGTGAAGTCCACGCAAAACCCAGAAGAGTAGCCGCAAAACTAGAACAGGTCGACCAAGAGGGGCGAAAGTCGACCTCAGAGAAGAAGATTTCCATTTGCATCGCATCGCTGACGGGAGACATACACAGCATCTACATCGACGGATTTATCAACTGACTGTGCTTCTGAGTCCTGATTGATTACAGGAGCTACAAAAATCCAATGTAGTACAAGGACGCGGCAGAACATTGCCAACGGCAGTGTCTCTTCGAACGGCAACATGCGAACGAATTTTTACGTATGGTTAGATGAAAATAACCATTGGTTTGAGAAACGGAGTACTCAACCATCAAGTACTAGTGGCTGACATATCACCGCGATGAGGTTATGAATGGACATAATAAAGAAGTATGAATTCTATTATGGGTATGAAGAATAAATGTCTTGAGAATAGACGACGCGGAAATTGTGTTTAGTTCGCAAGAGCAGGCAGCAGTATCTTGAAAGAAAATATTAAGCTGCCTAGAATAAGGACTCGTGATATGCCTAGGTGGACATTTCCGGGCCATCGCCAGGTGAATTCAGCGATTGCAAGAATATGACTACGAGACAGACCACGGTGCCGAAACAAGCCACCGCAAGGCAAACACGCTTATCCATCAGGAGACCTTGTCCGGCGAACTGTACTAATTGTACTTGCAAATTACAAGTGCTTCTGTAATGGAAGACTACAGATCGAAAGCCAACTTGCGAAGAAGTGAGTATTGCAGCACCTGCTTGATCGAACTTTTGGAGGACACTTTTGTGTGAAGAAGATACTTGGGAAAGTAAGAGAATAACGGTTCTATTGGATGAATTGTAAACAAAAGACGTTGAAGAGTGTGTGTCGTGTGCATCAGAGGTAATGGCCCGGTAAAGAAAATGAAAGCACCAATGAGACAGTACAATGTCGGAAACTCGTTTGAAAGGGTAGCGATCGAGCAGCAAGTCCGTTCCCTGAAGGGCCTTGCTGGAAACAAATACATTTTAGTGGCAATGGATTATTTCACCAAATGGACAGAAGCATATGCTATACAAAACCAAGAGGCAGCAGTGACAATGGAAAAGATTGGATGATTGCCCAAAAGAACATTCAAATTACGAGCGATCGGATGAAAGTACGGTACAACGTTTAAGCCCAAGCTGATTTCAACCAAACAATTTGGTATGGTTATACAATCTCCAAAGAAGGTGATATGTTGTGCTCGAAGCTGTAACATCAATGAGAAGCTCTGTACAAAATTATGGCCAGATTTAATGACGTTATTTACCGTATCCAAAACCACCTAGGAGAAACCGAAAGTACATATTGTGATCATATAACTGCATACGTTGGTAACAACGATGTGACCACTAATACCATTTCGGACGAAAGTAATATCAAATAGGACACGAAATCAAGGATGTGAAGAAGACTTCCATGAATTTATGGTAAAGCACGGAAGTACGACCAAGGCAAGGTTCGGAGTTACGATTGAGGTTCACCAAGACCTCATCAATGTACAGGAAAAGTATTCATCGTGTGGCACGACATTTTAAGAAATTGTTTGGACGAGAGAATGAGCTTAGTAGATAACATAACCTGCTGTGGGTCGAACTCTGAAGTTGCGCGAAGGAAGACGCTCTATCTAATACTTGGTTTCAAAGGAACTGTCCTACCAGAAACCCTCTACAAGAACCTGTGGCAAACTTTATGGGATTTCAAGAAGGACACCGAGATCAATAATATCAAGAAAATAGCAATGCCTAAGCTCGGTTGTGGTTTAGATCTTCTGGACTGGAGGATTGTTTGAAAGATGCTAGAAGTTGTTTTCCGAGAAACAGAGGTAACTTGGGCAAAAGAGGACTGTGGACTGTTTCTTTTACCAGCAGAGGGACTTTGTCGAAATGGACAGAATTACCGCCACGACATTCTGTAGGTGTCGAGACCCGATGCTCCGTTCCAGAACGTTGTTATCTTCTAGATATTATTTTTAGAGTTATAAAAGCGTGTTAAGTATTTTATTTAGTCAGTTATTTCGAAGTTGTTAGTCGTCAATTAAGTTTATATAAATTATAACGAGTAAGCGTGTGCATATTGATAGGAATTAGAATTGTATGTAAAATAAATAATAAGTGTACTTAAATTCTTATTATGTTTTACGTCATTTTCGTATGCGAATATCTATATTCGAATTGTCGAGAATAGCAACCAGGCTGTGTTTATCTCGCGGTTTGTGAATGCGATAACGAAAAACAAAGATAAGATACGTTGCAGTATGCTAAAATTTTCGATTTTGAAATCGTTCATCTTGCAGTTGGTTCAATTTTGATCAAAAGCGTATTTAATAACATTACTATAAATATTTATGTACAAAAAATTTATTTCGATTTTCTTACTCAAATTATACATATTTAGGATGATTCAATTTCTTTAAATTGACTTTGTTGCCATCACAATACTGTTTGTCAATCATTATTAAGAAGCAACAAGTTTAGGATTAATTAAAATACACATGGGAACAAATGAACACAATAATATTTATCTAAATATTGACAATTTATGAGTTCCAGGTAATTTTCCGTCGCTGTCTAAAAGTCCTTGCTGTATATATTGTAGAGATGGTAGTTTTCTAAGATCACCTCGAGCGGCAACAGCTGGTTGCGAGTTCAACAGCCGTCTTGCAACTGCTACAATATGATCCTTAGTTATCTTGTCTATTTCATTTATAAAATATTCGGGACGCTTTCTATGTCCAGTAGCCAAAACTTGTCTTCCAATATCTTCAAAAACCACAGGTCTGGATTCTAAATTCATCAAAAGCATTGATTGAAGTTGAGTTTTAGCTCTCTATAATAAGTGAATTTACATTTTATTTTAATAACAACAACTTAGGTTTCTTACTTGTAATTCTTGTTCTGAGACTGAACCAATCATGCCTACCATTTCTCGGACTATAACTTCAACTAACTCACGTACGTGTGTAGGAGGTGCACTGGCGTGAATACAAAACAAACCAGTATCCGCATATGCATGGTTGTAAGCTGTAGCACTGTACATCCAGTGATGGCGATTTAATACGTTTGTATACAGACGAGTGTACATTCCTTTACCAGGCCCGCCAGCGCTGAAAGAGCCACCTCCTCCCATCATCATGTTTAAAACACACATTGGAATAAAATCATTGTCTTGATGAGAGCACCCCTCTAGACCCAACATAACATGAGACAAAATAGGTAATCCTGCTGATGCAAATTGGGGTATGTCGCAGTCTTCCTAGATAATAATTTTAGTAGAAGTTACAAATGCTATTCACTAAATACTAACTTGTACAATTCCTCCAGTGTATTGGGCTATACTTTCATCTACAGTTGAATGATTTGATTGCAGTTCAGGTTCCATCTCCCAAATTGGTTTAGTATCTACAAAGTACTTTTGAACAGCTTCTACTAGTCTTCCGTGTTCAAGTCCAACACCAGCAACAACCATCCGTTTTGGTGAATGATGGGTATGTAAATAATTGAATAACAAATTACGATTAATTTTTTGTAGATTCTTTGGTGGACAAAGTTTAGGTAAACCCAAAGTGTTATCTCTATATGCAGCCTATGATCATTACCATTATTACAGCAAAATTTATAACAGCACTAAGTCTTACTATGTGAATAAGGTCCATTATCAGAGTCTCTTGTTCAGGTCTCATTCCCAACATTTCTAATTCAAATTGAATAGCCTGACGAGCTGCATCTACTTCATCATCGGTAATTCTTGGCCTTAAAACTACTTCTCCTAATAATTTAACAACATCATCCACTCCGCTAGTATATGCTGAAGCTGCATATAAAAAAGTATCACGAGATCCCTGACTATCACATATACCTCCATGTTGTTCTAATTCATTCATCATAACGTCTTTATCTGGATATTGTAGAGTGGACTAAACATATTTAATAAGATATTAAAAAAATATCTTGTTTAATGACTTACGTTAAATGCTAATTTTTCGAGAAAATGGGAAATTCCACTTGGGTAAGCAACTTCATACCTCGAGCCAGAATCGATAACAACTGCAAAAATTTGTGCAATTTATGTCGTCATTTTAAAAAATGCAATTGACCTCCAATTGTTGAAAACTCTCCGAAACGATTTTCTGAAGCTACTTTAATACCATTCGAAAGTGTAGTAACCTGAGTCTTTTGGTGCTCTTCTTTGAGAGTTGCATAAATCGGTGTGGGTAAGCCCGGTACTGGTTGATCCATCGGAGGCATCTTTGTTACTTTAGCTTTTAAGGGAACATTTACGGAAAAAGATCTTCCTGGCTGTAACCTAAAAATATCTCTTTTGAATGTATTTTACTCAACTTTCCATACTTACGAAACTACAAGATGCTTATTCGAATGTAGGTGTTTTAAGATTCTTAATGCCATTTCAAGTGTTATTTGTTTATCTTTTAGCAATTATTACATGACAAATTTTGACAACCGTCTTAAAATTTGTGTGATCTGCATTTTGCATGTGTCAAAGCATTGGTCAAAGTTACCTAAACGCCAGTTGACACTGTTGCCAATGTTATTATTAAATACAACAAAACTACTAAGAATTTGATTATTTAATACAAAATATAGTACAGTACAACCTCTTTAATCCGAATAATTAAATGCAAGAGGTATGTCCGGTTTAGCGTTTTGTGCGTATTACTGGACAATTTAATTTTTTTGTAAAATACTAATAAGGATATAAGGTTGGGATATGTACAGGGTAAAGATTTAGGATATAAGTGTATACATACTTATTCAAAAAACACAAGTAAATCAAGAAAAATATTTATTTTTTTTCCAAATAAAAAAAGAAATATATACTACTTATACATACTATAAGTCAAAATAAAAGAGAGCCAGGAACAAAATCGTCGAATGATTTGCCCCACGTCAAGACTAAATTAGGCAGTAATATTTCTTGCACAAAAATGCAAATATGACGATTGTAAGGTGTCATCTTTCTCTTGGGGCGAAGTCTTTTACGTGTCAAAAAATATATGTTTTATGGGGAATACTGATACTTATATCAATCAGGAGATAGCCAAAATACGGAAACGCAATCTACCATGCCGGTACGGCATGGTTGTGATGACATGACCAAACAGCTAGTAGATTCACTAGATGTCTCCACTCAACACAAACACGCCCTCTTTCTGGCTTTGCAAAAAGTAGAAAGCAGAAAGGGTGACCGATTTCTCAACCTCCAATGCTGTACACATATGAAAAATTTGTTCTTGCAGATATAAAAAGAAAAAATTTAAATTGTGATCATACTCATTGATTATACAGTGCAATAAATACATAAAATAATCGAAAATCTTTTGTGGTACAGTCTTAGAGTTTTTTCGTTATTTTTACATTGATAACTGACAAAAAAATAACCAAGCAAAATATTTTTCTTTTCTCCGTTATAACATACATATACTAGCTCTAATTCGTCGGAAAAAGTGAAAAAATAGAGATGTTGAGATTTTCGGTTTGGAAACTGTTGCGTAACTCCCTAATCTTATGTATAATTATGGAGTAATAACATTTGCGTGCACATTATGTTTCGGGCGTTTAGGTTACATTTTATATTTACTTAATTTGAGGTAATTTATAATCATGCAATTTCTTGATACTACTCCTTTAAATTTATTATTGATAGATTTCCTTATTAAAAGCCCTTCTATAGAAGTGGGATTATATCATAAAGAACTGGTTATTCTGTTTCATCGACGTTTCGGCAACTGAACTGTGTTGTCTTCATCAGGACGTAAAATACTGTTCTTTAATCGTTTTTTTTCTTTTAGGTAACGACATCATCCAATTAACAAACGTACGGCAAAAAATATCACAAAATAAATTAACATTAAATTACGTTAATACAAACAATTATTTAATAAAAAATAACAAGCAACTAAAAGTTAGTCGATCTAACGTACAAACGTTCATCACAATGTTACTTTTTTAATGTAACAATTGTTAACATTTTTTATCTTGACATAATCTGTTATATCAACACTGCTTTAAATGGAAACGTTACAATGTAACATTGTGATGTTAAAGTTTCGTGTATGTAATATTTTTATGTTTAGTAAGTTGTTTATAGTTTTTTTTAATAGTATGTGCACTTCGTGTACTGCACTATTGCAGAACATACTAAAACAAATTCTGTATTTTTTTAATACGGTATCCGAATTATTCCGAATGCTGTACATCTGGTACACGTATGTATGCTATGGCCCAATTTAATGCTGTACAATACAGCTAAATTTCGTACGTCTGGTCACCCTAAAGCAACGCGTGGCTCACTGTCATCCCATTCAGGTCAATTTGTACTCTCTTAGACAATAACGCTTTCTGCATTGCTGTAGCGCTTTGGCTGCAATATCCACTCCCCACACACCTGCGAATGTGGAACAAAAGTAGACATCACCTGAATTCACGGTCTCTGTTGCAAGAAAAGCGCCGGTCATTTTCACAGACATCACCTACTCAACGATGTCATCAAGCGTGCACTTTAAACAGCTCAGTTTTCTTCTGCCCTGAAACCTGGAGACGTCAGCAGGAACAACGGTAAAAGATCAGACGGGATGACGCTAGTGCCTTAGTATCGAGGTCAAACTCTGGTTTGGGATGCCACATGTACGGACACCTTAACACCGTCTCTCATTCAGTCCGCAGTCATGCAGCAGAAATTACCTCTCACAAAATAAATACAAAACTCTCCAGGATCAACACTACTTTTTCCTGCCCTTTGCGGTCGAGAGGAAGCATTACAGTTCATAGACGACCTTGGAGAGATAATGAAATTGATCACTGAGACCCTCTCGCTCAAAGCAATACTTCATCCAATCGCAAGTGTAATGGGAAACCCAGGCCCAGGATTTTTTTGGGGGGTTTTTTTGTTATAAATTTTTTTTTTTTTTTGTTTTTGTTTGTTTTTTTTTATGGTTTTTTTTTTTTATTTTTTTAATAGAATATTATTTTTTTTTTTGTGGGGGAGAAGGTTGTTTGGGGGGGGGGGGGTGGGTTTTGGGTGGTGTCACAAAAAAGTGTTATCGTACAAAGGGGGGGAGAAATTTTATTTTGGAGGGGAGGGGAGGGGTGATATAAAGCTTACAGTGGCATTTCGCAATATACCGCACAATCAGAAATTAACGAATTTACTTTAGCTACACCTTGGCTACTCCTGGCTGCACGTGGGTAAAGCGCAAACTCTACTTAAGATCATTATTATAATAATTAAATTTTTTTAATAAAATTAGTTATTTTATTTTTTTTTTTTTATTTCTTTCTACTAAAGAATAATGCAAGTATGGGAGTAAAAGAAAGTTTTGGATTTGTTTTGTCTTTTTTTTTTTTAAAAAAAAAATTTTTCTTTAAAAATAAAATTTTTAAAAAAAATAAAAACAAAAAACTCGTTTTTTTTTTTTGTGGAGGTAAATTTTTTAATTTTTTTTTTTGTTCTGCGCTGTGTTTTTGGTCAAGGTTAAAAATTTTTTTAAAATTTTTTTCTCAAAAAAAAAAAATTTGTGTCCGATCTTTTTGCGTTCAATAGACGTTTTACTTACGTTGGTCCTTGTCACTTCATGTGACGTCATCAAATAGAAAGTGTGTTATGGTTTGGCGCGAGTAATACTTCCATATATTTCAATGTAACAAATCACCGGAGTGAATTTGAAATTTAGGAAAAATGACAATACTGTATAAGTTGAATCCCCGATTACAAATACATAAATAGTTCATCAATATAAATTATACTAAAATTACACTTGCATGTATGTGTTTTCACCACATAATTAAAATTTGCGAGACAAGGTATTTATGAATGAAATCACAAACGAAGAACTGCAGTAAACTGAAGTTAGCGTTTGTCATACTTTTAAATATTTGTTTAGAAGCAATCGTTGTAAGTTTTCTCCAGAACTTTAGCATATTTATACAATTTAGGGAATTATCTAATGCGATCACGTTTGCAAATGGCATTAATGAGTGTGGTATCTTCACAGTTTTAAATTAAAAAACATCTTCTGCGCAATACATTTCTTATGGAAATGGTGTTGGCGCAAACTGCTACGCCCTTTACTGCTACAGCTACCCACACCACCCTATTGCTATCTTTCTCCAAATTAATACTTTTATTAAAAAAAATGGGAAGGTTGGTGGCTTTTTTTTTTTTGTCCAACTTTATATATAATAAAAAAAATTTTGGTTATTTATTTTATTTTTTCCTGCCCCCCCCCCCCAAAAAAAAATTTTATTTTTTTTTAATTAAATACACTCCATTCCTTTTTTTTTTTGGGAGTCCCAAAAAAAGAAAAAACCAATGTCTAACAATTTTTTTTTTCTTTTTCTAACCCACAACCCAACAAATTTCTTTTGTTACTTTCCCTTATTAAGGGGAGTTGCAAAACAAAAATGGGGCACAAGTTGTCCCAATTAACCAAAAAAAATTTTGTGAATAAAAAACAACGGAAAAAAAAAACCAACAAAAAATTTTCACAAGGAGTCTTTAGGTCCTAAGACACCATGTTTATCAAGATTTGACAACGCAACATAACGCGGCAAATAAAGTTTGGCGTTATCGTTACGTGGTTTGATCTTATTTTTATCGTACTGCGCTGACCACAAATATAACGATAACCGCGGAAACTGCTATTTTAGGTGGTTAGATTTATACATTTGTTTATAGTCCGAGAGGCAGGGACACAAAATTTGCCTTTTTTTTTTTGGGGGGGTTTTTTTTTTTTTTTTTTTTTTTGGAGAGGGGGAAAAAGAAAGGGGGGGTTTTCCTTTTGTGGGGGGGGGTTGGGGGGTAATGTCTTTTGTTACTGAGTTTGGAATTTGGAAAAGTGTTTGCTTACAAGAGAAAATACAGAATGATAATAGTCTACCGCCGTGACAGTGTTGCAATCAACGTTCTCTACCCACGCAAAGTGAAAAAAATCTATTCAATTACCCTTCCTACAAGGCTAATTTTTTTTCTCGTATTATTTAGATTATAAGGTAACAGAAATGAAAAGTCTACCCTTGCATAATGTTACTTCAAATCCGCATTTTCATAAAGGGTGTTCTTTTTTTTTAAATATTTTTTCTTTTTTTTTTTTTTTTCCCTTTCAATATTTTTCTTTCAATTCCCCTTTAAAAAAGGTTGTTCTTAAGGAACGGATTCCAGATCTGATTGAGGCTCAGGGTTTCTTCCTTTATGTTGAAGTTTTCTGGATGTTTGTGGATCTCGCGCGATGGCTACTTTAACCTATCTGTTGTGATAACTGTTGATAGCAACTCGCAGAGTTTCTTGTGATCCCAATTGCTAAATGTCAGTTTGCTCGATGTTCTTTTAGTCTTGTTCCCATCGATCTCATGTGGTTCCTATGCATACCTTGCCACAAGCATAAGGTGTACGATAAACCACAACTGCTGGAAGAGGGCTCAATCGTCCTTTGTTGATCTAATGGTCTGCTGAACCCAAACGGAACCTTACGAAAGTGCGGATGCATGCCCCGTCCCCTCAAAACTAGCATAAATATAATCTGCGAAGTAGAAATCATCAGTCTACATTCAACATTGAAAGAAGATGTACTTCTGGAAATTTCTGTCCGATGGCCGGTATGTACACAAAATATCAAGAAAATCATCCGGCCAATTTTTATGAAACTTTGCACATGAGCCATATTTATAATAATGCAGATCTGAATACATTTTTCCATAATCTATATAGAAGAAATTTTCGAATTTTTAAAATGTTTAGACAAGTATTCATTTTACACATTTTTGCTTAAAATAAAAGTTGTTTGTAATTAAATTATACACAACTTTTGTTTAAACTATTTTTGAATCAATAAGTAATTACTGGAATATAACAATCACATATCGTCTCCTTAATTGGCAAACTGCGTAAGTCCATTTTTATAATTTTACAGGAGAAGGAAAAAACTAAATTTATCATCCTTTTCAAATCAGATACAAATATTATATTGAACAAATGGCGTTAAAATGCTAATACGTATATACATCTGCCAAAAATAGTAATTAAATAAAAATTGTTAAAAATATTAATGTTTTGTATTTGAAAATGAACATAGGTACTTTTCTCAGGTAACAAATGTTAAGATATTCGAGATACGCATTTGAATAAAAACCAAAACTACGCATACATCAAGGACAAAATTATTTAAATTATTACAAAATAACTTTATTTAGTTAACACAAAAAGAAAACAAACTAATAAAAACAAAAATAATAATATAACTTGTTATCAGCAACAGTTAAATAACGTAATCTAAGCTCAAACATCGTGGTGATCCTGTTCCAGAGCCGGTTTTTCTTCCTGGTCTAATGAACGTGAGAAAAAAATTAAAAAATGCGAAGGAGGCTAAAATGAGATAGGTAGTTTGCTAAAGCGATAGTAACACAAAAACTAAAATTTTGATGGACATAAGAATTATTCCATTAGATGAGGCGAAAAATTTTACACTAGATAGCATTAAATCCTTATTTCTGACTTTAAGTGAAGTTACGCAGTTTGCGAATTAAGCCGACCATAGGACATTTTGTTGTACTAATATCTCCACCAATATCAATTATACAGAAAAAGTTATGAGAGAAAAGTTGTTGGAAATTTAAAAATAAACATATTTAGACAATGGTAGTAGATAGTGTTCGTATAACGGCTTACCAGTTTGGACACATTTACGATTTACGTAACTATTTATTCACCGTTACTGAAATGTTTAATTCGATTTTACAAATTGCATTGTGCACATTTTCTTCGTAAATGTGGATTTTTATCTTACAACGTATCTGATTTTTACTCCACGTCTTATAAATAAGATGTCAGAAAAACCGCCGATCAGATTTTTAAAAAACTATTGTTTAAATTATTTTTTGAACCGATAAGTAATTATGTACTGAGATATGACTATCGCACGTGATTTAACAATATCTCCACCAATATTAATTATACAAAGTTATGAAAAAAAAAGTTGTTAGAAATTTTAACTTTTGTTTAAACTGTTTTTTTCTAAAACGCAATTTTCATTTTCAACTCGTCTTAAAGGTATCTGGTTTTGATTCTGTTAACACGTTTACTTTATTTTTTGGGCAAAATGTTTTATATCGCCGTACACTTTTACACGTTTGTTAGCATCAGAACGATGTGGAGTTCTCCGGCGCAACGCTTGTTTTTCAATTTCGAGTTTATGTATTTTTTACTGCACAATGGGGAGTATTTTTTTTATTTTCTTTAAAAACTTTTTTGGGACTGATTAAATTAATCACAAACGTTTATTATTTTATTGTTGGTAAAACAAGTTCACTTGCCTCATGACATAATATGAAAACAAAAATAAATATTACTTTTTTCTGTTCTTGTACATAAAAAATATATATACAATGCATAGGTAATGTGTTTAATGGTTGATTGATAAGACTCTTCAATCGACGGTTAACAAACCTTAAAATAATTGAATGAAGAAAGTCGTGGAGCCATCCCTCCAAGATGGATCATCAACAATTTTAGCTCTACATAATGGACAAGTTTGTTCTCTGTCGAACCAAGTGCTAACGCAACTTTCGCAAAAAATGTGACGGCATTGTAATAGTATCGGTGTATCGTATTCATCGTGACAAATTGGACAGTGATTACCGGCTGTTTGGATTTGATCTTTGCTCGGAAACGAACCGAGCGTCTGAAATCATTTTTTAAACAAAACTTAAAATCAAACTCAAATTCATTTACCACATTCTGCAGTAACTTCAAAACCGCAGTTTTAAGCAACCTTATTCGAGACATAAGGTCTGTTCCTTTAGATACCATATAAGCGGCGGACAAAAACTCCAACAATTTTTTCAGCCCCTTGATATGATTCCAGTAAGTAAAACAACCAAGGTTGTATCGTTGCTAAACTACGATACAACTGAGAAGTTGCTTCTATAAACAAGTACACCTTTCCCTAAACATTACAACATTAATATTATCAAATAACAATTCAGCAAATCTCATACCCTTCTTTGAAATGGTATAATCCACGTGGGCAACATAGTTAGAAAAATTTTAAATATTATAGTTATCAATTTAAGAATAAAATCGGTGACGCATGCCGTCCAAAGTAAAGCCCACACATTTATCAAGCGTTTATAGGGTGGTATAAAAACCAGATTCAAATAAAGTTTCTCATCTTCAAACACATAAGCAATAAAAGCAAAACATACCAAAATGTAAAACAATGCAACAAGTAGTTTTGTTAAACTCCTTCTGGTTTGCGCAGTTGCTTCCCTTTTCACTACAGAATTTGTATGGAGAAATGTCACAAAAAGTATAATTAAATCAAATATCCCTTCACAGTGGTCATATAAACCTTTGGCAATTAAAATTAGCAAAAAAGGTAGATACTTTTGCAACACTTCTAAAGATTGTTGTATTTCTCTAACATTATGTAGAGTTTCATTCTGTAAATTTTCAGATGCATTGTTCTCCTGATTCGGAGGAGGTGCAGCTAAAGTGCTGTTTAATAAAGCAGCTGCTTGGTAATTTGAGTGTCCTATATCAGGATTAGGTGTACTATGTCGGCTTGAAGTCAAATTTTCTAAATTAATTACCACACTATCATTAGTAGTTGTTGGATTTGAGGTTGTATACTCTGTAGATCTATTTAAAATATTAGAAAATGATATTCCTCTATTTTCTACTTGTTGCTGAAACTCCCTTAAAACATCATTGATCAACATAGAACCATCAACAGCACGTCTTGGCATGTTTACTCTTAAAGAATTATCAGTTGTATGTATGTGAGGGGTATACAGATTTGTCATTGGAGGTTGCGGAGATGCCTGATGTAATGGATTCTCTCCCATGCTATCAGAATAAGAGTTAGTAGCCATCCTATATGAAAAAATGTTTGCTCGTATTACCCATTCATTATTAAATCTGCATATTGAGATACATACTGTTTAAGATAACACTGTCGGAGAGACACAATTCTAATGATCAGTAAAAAGCTATCACGTTCTGTAAAACATATTTTTAACAAAATAGAAATGTACAATGTACACTGCAAAGGTTTATTAACACGTACTTTTGTATTTGAGTCAAAAGTTACTATTTAATAGATAAACATGATAACATTTTATTATATAAAGATTACAGGTTATATTAAACTACTTGTCAAAAAAAGAATTGAAAAGCGTTGTTGTCATGCTCATTTAAAATAATTGTGTGGAAACTGACAACAATGTTTTCGTTGTTCTACAGTTAGTTTCAACGTTGATTGAACGACTTTGTATAGATACGCAACCGTATGAAAAGTTCGTGTTTGTACTTCTTGACACCCCCCCATCGTATTTGCCACCAAAATTGGTATTTATAGAGTGTTCTCAAAATACACTATTCAATACGTAATTTTAATTTTATTGTAATAACAAATTGCGCTAACTGGACTTCTTATTCTTGTATTAATAAATATGATTGAACAATAAATATTATTATTATTTAAAAAAATTGTTGTTACCTTTAATAATAATAACGTTTTTAATCTTGCATTATTTTCTTTTCTATTTTTTGTTTACACAATTAGAAGTTGATGAAGCACAAGCAATTCAAATTTTGTGTACATTTTTTTTATGTAAATATTAAACAAATAAATAACTAAAACCGCACATTTACACAAAAAGAAGATCTTGAAGTACCTACATGTTTCACAATTTTACTATACTTTTTATTTTAACTTTCTTCGTCAAAAAGAAGTTGTTGAAATACGTATGCTATTGCAATTTAGTCAACTTTAAAATTTCTACTTTTACATCATACAGAGTGTCCAAACTAAGAAGATACGGAGCAAATAACGAGAAAACCAGGTGGTTTAAACAAAAACCCCAAAACACGTTAACTTTAAAATTAGAAGGAGACGCAATTTTTTTTTAAACTAGAATACGATAATAACCATCCCCAAAATTATAATAGGAAATACAGAGTCTGGTATTATTTGTTTAGAAGCTTAGGTCATTACTTGTATCGTGGGGTGTTCCAATTGATTTTGTAGGGTAGCGTTTGCAGAACAAAATAATGTCCTTGTCACCAAGTTGGCCATTACACAAGTAAACTATGTGACAGTTACGTAAATGGAAAGAGGTATGACTTCAATCGGCAAAGAAAAGAATTTAGAGAAACTTTCAACCTCTAACAGTCATTCCTCACAGAGGGGGGGTAAGTACCTCATTAACAGTTTTATTTTTAAAATGTTAAATTTTCAACCTTACAGCATTGTCAAAGCAATGCAATGCGAGTATAGAAACAATAAATTAATACTGAAGAAAAACAGACCACATTTTTTATTTTCTTTATCACACACTTCTTTAAATTGGAAACCTAAAAAAACTGATAGTCCCAGATATGTTAAATAACGTAAGGGATTCTTTAGTTAGGCTCTCCTATTGTATACAGGTGGACAGCAACAGTTCGAACATTATTTAATCGAGGGAGATTATCATTTTGTAATTATTGACGGTGCCTATAAACCAGATCAGTTATAAAAGGCTGTGATAAAGAGTATAGTTTGTTATAGAGTTTTTTGATGTTTTCTTTTTTTGTACCTTTTAAGGATAGTTGGAGTAAATTATGTTGTAAAGCTGAGACAAATGGGGAGTGTTTGAACACATTGAACATATTAATAAGCATAGTGTCGTTTACTCGTTAATGTAGAACATTTTTTCAGAAAATGGGTATTTAAATTTCAAGATGGCAATTACGCCCGTTGGAGGTCATTTTAGAAACTCGAAAATAATTTCCAGCATTTTCTCTTGACTACTTGTAATAATTTTTTACCCCACGTCGATACAATGAGTGGTACCTCGCCTTAGGTCACATTGTACATTATTGCATCGTTTTTTGGTTTTTGTTTTTAATTTTGAGAATCAGGCCTTTTAGGTAAACAAATTCAGGTTGCTAGGAGAATTTTTAATTTTTGCAATTTTAAAATATGGCTCTTTCCAAGATCTTGAATATAAATTTTAGACATTATGTCATTGTAAAAAACAATGGAGTGTGAAGGTTTCATTTTTATCAGTTGTTATCTTTGTCGTTAAATATAATGGGTAATGCAGTTTTCCGTAACAATTTACGTTTTTAATTTTCTATAATGTCATTTGGTAAAAAATGATTTTCACACACTAATTTATTACGCAAATTATTAACACAATTTAGCACTTCATTACTATTTCCACAGTTTTTTTTCATTTTTCTAGTCTTTTGTATTCCCTCACTGGAAACTTAAAAACTGATTTTGTCTTTTCTGTTTCTGCAAACATGATTTACTACACTCATTGCGATGGAATTACAACAACCACAACAATTCAAAAAGAGACGCGCACGAACTACTCCATCTATGGTTACATGTTGTACACGTCAACAATGAATAGCGCACTTCAGTTAAAAATTTAAAAAGGACAAAAGAGTCTACCCTAGTTCTTTCTCTATTCATCAAGGCAGCCAACATACTTATGGGTATTTAGTAAACATTTCTAACAGATTGATTAAAAAGACTGTTTTAGCAAACGGATAAATAACGAGAAGAGCAACAATAATAAATAAATAACACGAATAAAACGATCCAACTAAACATTAACAATCAACTAGCATCAATTTGTAATTGGTAACACTGCAACAAACTGCAGGGATTTCTTGTACTAAATTTAGGGTATTTTTAATGTTTCTAAAAGCATGTTTACTTACTAGTAAAAAAAGAAAGCATTAGGGTAGGTACTCTTTTGTTCATTTTACTGAAGTGCGCTATTGAATCTCGGATTCTTGGACCCAATACATTGGTAACTCTCTCTACCTCTCGGATCCATTTTTGAATACGGTCAATTCCATACATCGTACGCACCTATACAAAGTCGTTCAATCAACGGTTTCAATTAAAAGAGGATTCTTGAGAGGAAGTTTTTTGTGTTTTTTAATTGCGTAACTCAGATTATTAAAACAAGATAGATATAAACTTAGACCTGGTCTTAGGGTATACACGCGAGAATGAACCAATACACGTGTTGCAAATTACCTGGCGTGCGTGGGCAAGAAAACAATCAATGACGTTAAAACGTGGTCACAACTGGCTGTCAAATGCTGTCAAGTATTTGTCAAGCTTGAAACTACCCGAAAAGTTGAGATCGCATGGTCTAAAAATCCTGTTTCTTTCCAACCGACCAGTTTCGAACTGACTTCTCATGTTTTCCATTAATTTCTTTTGAGTTCAATTAAATCCCATTGACTTCTGTTGACTTCCTCCGACTTCCATTGATTTCCATACGATTTTACACTGACTTCCTGACTTCTTTACTACATCGTCAATTCATCTACCTATAATCTTTGTTCTACCTCGCTTTCTACTTTCTGTTTTGGTGTCCAATCTGTTACTATTCTCATCCTTTTAGTATTGTCCTTTTATGTAATTGAGTTCTTCAATTTGTTCTTTTATCTCAAAATTCATCCATAGTCTGAATTTGTTTTCCCGTGTTCTAATTAGTCCTAATATATGTCTGATTATTTTTCTTTTACAATTTTTAGATATTCTTCTTTTCTTGTTATTGTCCCTGTTTCCGATGCATATACCACTACTGGTCTTATTATTGTATTACATCTTCTGTTATATACTATTGTGCCTGAATATTTGAAATTCTGAATGCTCTCTATTTACTTCACGTATTCCGTTTTCTTACTATTAAATTCTAAACCCATTTCTTTATTTCTTCTTCTAGTCTTATCATTTCTTTTTTTGTTCTACTTATGATTATCACATCGTATTTTTGCTCTTTTAATTGCACTATCTAGCTATGTTGAATTAGTAGGTCTGATGGGTGTCTCCTTGCTTAACTTCTTCTTTTATTTCAAAACTTTCTATTGTTATATTGCCTACTTCCACTACCGCAGTTGTGTTTTCCGACATAATTTTTGTTGGTGTTTTTATGTGTATCAATTCCATTATTATGTTATTTCTTTTTATTCTACCAAAAGCTTGTTTGAACTCTATGAATAATATATGCGATGTTATGTAGTATGTCTTATTTAGCCTTTGTGTCGGACCTCTCCCTAACGTAATGTTGATTGCTGAAGCAAGAAGGTAAAATGTTAAAAAAAACAGGACTCCGAAATTACTTAAAACACCACGCTACTGAAATTAGAACGCAATTTTAAGAATTAATAAATTTAAATGTTGGGCGCCATAATTTAAAATAGCAAATATATAAAAATATTTATATGCTCCAGACTAGTCAAACAAAAATGACTGAAAAACTCTCTCTCTAGTGTAAAAAACATTGAAAAAAAAACTCTAAGAATGAATGCCCTCAAATTATTTACTTCGCTACCTTTGGTAAGAATCTCAATGCAGATACAGCAATGAATATCGTAAACCTGTAAACATACATTTGATTTAGACACAAGTAGGTATAATAAACATAAATAAATACTTCTACTTTAAACAGAAACAACATAAAGAAACATATCATTTAGTATAATGTATAAACTTCATCTATTCAAATATCACGACACTACAGTTTTATTTTGTAACACAATATCGAATTTTTCTACAAACAATACTAATCACTTATTGATTTTTAATCTTCAAAATTAATCGGTTTACTAACAAAGAATTTTACAACAAAACGCTGGCGACAACAAAAACAAAACTTAATCTTTTCTATTCTAGAACAACGCTTTAACAATGCATTGCCTTTATATGCACCTTTTACTATTATATAAAATATAGTAATAAAATTTTCTTTAAGACAGATAAGTCGAAAGTTTGACGCAGCAAAATATAATTGAATTAAAGTACTTGTTTTCAAATGGCGACTGCAATGCTCGTCAATTCATATCAAAGCGCGGTCATCGATCTCAGAATGGTTAGGTTTTTAGGCTCTTTCAGAGAGATTTCCACTGTACTTCTTACAACTATGTTTCCGGAGCCTTCGGATTCGTAATTTTTCTTTGAAAATTAATATGAACTCAGAACTCCTGATCTTATTGCATCATTCACTGCTTTATTGCGCAACAACATTTCTTTGCACAAAAGACTTCACCTACTTTGTATTAGTAGTTGTAACCGACTAATACTAACAATTCTATTAATGTAAACGGGAATTTAATTAAAAGCAGCGTCCACTTTATCTTGCTGCTGCACTTTTGGACGGGATACCGCTCTTTTCCTACTTCTATCTGCACTTGTAACATATTAAACAAAAAGTAACTAACTATCTAACTAAACCATGGACGTGCCCTATTAAATTTACTTAGTAAATATATTAATTCTAATTAAATGAAAAGAAGAATGGGAGTACTGTCACACCTTTTCTATTAGTATTGCTGTAAAATACCGAGCGATCGTAAAGTTTTTAGATAAGGTGTGGCTATAACTTTGACATTAGTAATTTTTTTATGTATTTGATAACTTCATCTAATAAACGTTAATTAGTTGTCAGCCTTTATGGTATTGCAAGTTTCTTTTATTCTTATTATAGATGCGCACGTTGTGGACCTCCGTCGGGAGTTAGGAAGAGTTGCTCAATAAAACTGAACAACTGCTTCTAACTCCTCACAAAGGCCCACTACCTGGACAACTATACGAATCGTACTTAATGAAGGAGATCACTAAAATATACTTCTGTTCTATTTGTATTCTTTTCATTATCTTAGTTTCTTTTCTGTTGAAGTTTCCGTGTTATCCCTTTTTGTATTTCTTCTTGTATTTTTGCGTCCTTAATCTTTTCTGTAGTTCATATTCTTTTCTTCTTGTTTTTAATGTTATCTTTTGTGCTATGATTTTCTTTGATCGTTGTTATTACTGTGACCTGTGTCTGCAATCGCTCCTTTGTATGCTCTAACAACGTGCATGTCTTTAATTAATTTTGTCTTTTTAATATGTGATCAATTTGGTTTTTTGTTATTCCCTTAGGATAGTTTCAGGTTATTTTGTTTTTGATTCGACGATGAAATTTAGTACTATAGCTTTGTATAGGTTTATTGCTGCTGGTAGATTACAAATTCTGTTTCTATTAACATTCCTTTCTTCATGCGTTGTGTTTTTTTGATCTTCTTTTCCTACTTGCACATTAAAATTAAAATTAAAATCTCTTTAGAACTATTAGTGTATCATTCTTTGGAGTTTTCTCGCATTCTTCCATTAGTTTTTCGTAAAATTCTTTTTCTTTTGTTTTTATTGGTGCATATACACGTATGAGTGTGGTATTATTCATTTTTCTTTTCAAGTTTTGCTTTCCTGTTTGTTATTACTTAAAATTGTATTATATTATTCATTATTGTTTTTGGTTACTATAAATTCTATTCAATTTTGGCCTTGTTCTTTTCGCCCTAGAATATGGTATAATTGTGCTGTTTATCTCTTCTTTTTCTAACCATTTCAGTTCTTGTAATGCTATAATATCAACTTCACATTTTTCTAATGTTTGTACAATACCTCTCACTTTTTCTGGTTGTAACAATGATATTATGTTCTATCTTGCAGTTATTACTTTGTGTTTTTGTATTTTTATTTTTATTATTATTTAATTTTTATTTTTTTATTCATTTCTGTAGTCCATGCTTATATTTTTTATTAAATTCTAATACGATGTTGTTTTCACAAGATCTATTTAGGTTAGGAAATACTGTTGTTGTGAAATTTCCTTTAGCAAGTTTAAAATTATGTCCTCGCAAACATTTGTTGTCACTAAACTTACAAAAATTATTATCTTTACTAGAAAATAAGTGTCTCCTATTATTTAGCTTATTTATTTTATTACTGCACACTTTCCTTGATTTCTTTTGCTTCCATCATTTTTGGGTTTTTTCATTGTTTCATTACATTTACTTGCCACTTGGGTCTTCATCAATGTTTTTTAGGTAATTTTTATTATTTAATAGTATGACCTTCATTCTATATGCTATCAAGTACTACATTTTTTCTAATTCAAAATATTTATTTTCTTTCGCTCTCTTTCAATACCTTCTAGTCTTTTTTTGTTTATTTATTTTTGCTTTTATTACATGAGTTCATGTAAAATACGTGTTTATTTGCTTTATATCAATAAAGAACATATTTTCTTATTCACAAAAAATTGGCAAAAACAATCGATACATTAGACACATCCTATAGGTTACCGTTAAAAGGTCTTGTGACATGAAATCATTTAATAATATGTGACAAGACTAATAATTAAAAACCCATATTTTGAAGGAAGTTCTACTTTCTAATTTATTGAGTCATAATTATTTGGGTTTTATATAAATAATTTTAATGGCTAGTTCTTCATCAGCTGGTTCATCATCAGCTGCAGGTTCTTCATCTGCTAGCACTTCAACACAGCCTGTAATCTAATTAATAATAATATCGGTAACCTATTTAAAAATAAATTATTTGTAGACTGTACAGGAATATAGCATAAGAGTTCCGAAATCTCTTCAAAAACGTTATCATGTGATGCGATTTAATGCAACGTTAGACGTTGATATCTCGAAATGGACTCAGGTGAAAATGGAGCGTGAAAACAATATGAAAGAATATAAAGGAATTGATGAAGAACAACCAAAGTTTGTAATGCAAATCCATCACGTTATAATAATGATTTACGCTTATATAGATTTGGAGCAGGATCTGAATTTGGACGAGAGGCTAGAGAAGAGGCCAGGCGTAAAAAATTGGGCATAATGCAGAGAAAATATAAACCAGATGATCAACCTTGGATTTTAAAATCTTACAGTAGCACAGTTAAAAAATTTAAAGGCATTAGAGAAGGTGGTGTCTCAGAAAATGCTGCTTATTATGTTTTTACTCATGCTGCTGATGGTGCAATTGAGGCATTTCCTCTGCAGGAATGGTAAAGGGGTGGTTTAATTATATTATGTGCTTATGTTTCTACATTTTAGGTATAAATTTCAACCTATTCAAAGATATAAAGCTCTATCTGCTGAAGAAGCTGAACAAGAATTTAGCAAACGTAATAAACACTTGAATTTTTTTCACTTATGTTGAGGAAGCGCCTAAAAGGCGATGAAGAGACTGAAGTGGAGGATGGCGAAGAAACGAAGAAAAATTCTGGAAAAAAGACTAAAGATTTGAAAATATCAGATATGGATGAATGGATGGATAGTTCAGAAGGTGACTCTTCAGAAGGAGAAGAAGAGAAGGATGACGAGGAAAAGGAAGAAAAAAAGAAAAAGGCGAAGAAAGGTTGGTTAAATTTAATAATTTCGCCAGTTAATTTTTGCACATTTTTCCAGCTGCTGATGATAAGAAGAAAAAAAGTAAACGTGACACTGATCTGGAAGCCGTGGAAGAATCCGATGATGGTGACGGAGAGGGACGTGAATTGGACTATATCAGTGATAGTAGTGAGAGTGAACCAGAAGTTTCAAACATAGCTGGTGTAGCTGAAGAAAAAGCATTAAGGTTTGTTTACAATGGGAGTTAAAATACCATGTACTATGGTGTTCAATAATTTAGGAAATTATTAACTTCTGATGAAGATGATTCTGAGAATGATGAATTCAAGTCAGACAAAGAGCAAAGCAATGAAGAAGAAGAAAAGATAAAAATGAAGAAAAACCGGAAGAGAACAAGGAGAAAGATAAGAAGAAGAAGAAAACCAAACCTAAGGACAAAAAAGAAACAAAAAAGGAAAAAGTGGCATTTTACCAACGATTGCTATTATCTGCAGTTCTTTTTAATTATTTGTTTTTGTTAGATCCTAACAGCGACTTCAGTTCAGACAGCAGCACAGATGAAGATATTAAAAAACAGAAAATGGAGAAGAAGGCTAAGAAAGAAGAAAAGGAGAAGGATTCTAATAGGTTAGTAATATGCACTTACTTTTTTTATGCAAACGTTATTATAAACTGATTTAGTAGGAACAGTTCAAGATCAGTCACCCCAACAGATGGTAAACGCAAAAATATTGCTGATATATTGGGTGGGCCCTCTACTAAGAAGCCTAAGTTAGAACCAGCTTTGAATTACATACCAGGGTTGAAGTAAGTATTTTCTATTGGAGTGGAACTTGATTTTTCTTTGAGGAGAAGAAGCAATCATTTAAATAGAATACTTACAAGAGGAAATATTTACCTATCGTATTTTTTTAGTGAATCAGGAATTACGGAAGATGCTGTCCGAAAATATTTAATGCGTAAGCCAATGACCACGACTGAGTTGTTACAAAAATTCAAGTCAAAGAAAACAGGTCTATCCAGCGACCAACTCGTCAATATTATGACACAAATTTTGAAAAAATTAATCCTATTAAACAAACATTAAAGGGAAAGATGTATTTGTCATTAAAATCTTAGGGCGTTGTATTGAAAACTTATTTTCTAAATAAATTTGATTAAGAACAACTGTTCTACCCAAAGTCTATAATCAGTAAGGCATTTCAACGCGTTTGCCAAAATGGCGTCTGTAGGGCAAACAAACCTTTCTTTTTATTGGAATGTGTGTAATTTCTGTTGATTTTTTGTACTTTTAGTGGTTGTTTTAATTAAGTTATAGAATCTGCGAAAGAGTATTTTAACTCCATTTATGTTTAAAATTACAAATCACAGGGATTCTAAAAAAACTTAACACTCTTACGATTTCCTCTAGTGCCACAGTTTACTACACAACCAAATGCTGGCATTGTGGTACAAATCAATTAAACGTATAAACTATATTAAAATCCTATAACTCAATGATAAAATCCATCTAATTATACGTAAGTTTGCCTTACAGTAGCCATTTTTAAAGGTGTTTATGCGGAATAGCCATTCCAAACGTGTTGCAGACTATATTTTTCTACGACAGAGGAAGTATGGATCAATAAAAAATGTTAAACAATTTACAGAAGTGATAGTTTTGTTATTGACAGCGCATTGAAATGCCTTGTAATACTATAAGTACTTCAGAATAATCAGGTTATACATTGATAACTTGTATAATTACAAAGAGTGTCAGTTTGACAGTTATAATCCGACCGCGAAGATGGGAAATCCAAAAAAAATGAAAATCGGAATAGTCAATTCTTGAGGCAAATTTAACGCTGAACAACTTTTGTTTGTTTTTCCTAAAATGCATACTTTTAAAGATATTAATGATTATTTGCGGAAAAACAAGGAAAATTGTATATATACAGGGTGTCCGGAAATTATGAGCAAAAACTAGAGGGTGATTCAACTTAAAAATTAATTAAGTTCTTATAACATTTTTCTGAAAAATTCAAAATACCGGAGTTACACGGCCTTAATAAAGTATTTTCTCGTGTACCGATTCTCTTCAAATTTGGCACACTTACCAATAATGTTCGTTTGTATTTTGTTCCCAATTTGACGTAAATTCCCTAAAGCTAAAGGGCATTGCATTGCCGCTAGCTAAACCATAATAATAATGCATGTCACGTAGTTCAACGTTAGAATAATTATTATGATTCATCTTATCTTATTATTAATCACAACAATTCAATAAGAAACTTGCAACAACTTATTATCTGTCAAAATTAATTGTTTACAAAGCAACTCCCGCAGTTGTTTCCAAAGCATGCTTTGTTAATGTTAAAAATGAGCTTGAAGTGAGTTGGTATTCATTCAGTAGAAGCAACTTTTAAAAAGCGTTTTACTCGAAAACAGCTCATTTTATCGTGATGTAACAAGAGGACGTTTTTTGAAGATTTTTTGATGCTCTTTAATTGTGTGTCACCAAAATTTAGAAAAAAAATCGAACAAAAAGGTATGGATCATTATCCAAAGGTCAAGGGCAGTTTAAGCCCTTTAGCTTTGGGGAATTTACGTCAAATTAGGAACAAAAATACAAACGAACATTATTGGTAAGTGTGCCAAATTTGAAGAGAATCGGTACACGAGAAAAAGTTTTATTAGAAAAGCTTGATTTTTTAAATCAAGCTTTGAGGCCATGTAACTCCGTTATTTTGGATTATTCAGAAAAATGTTATACTTGTGGCATTAATTTTTCAAGTAGAATCACCCCTCGAGTTTTTTGCTTATAATTTTGGACACCCTGTATATGTATAAATAACAATTTTCCACGTTTGGGGTTTTCTCGGACAATTTTTTCGTAATCTACAGAAAATTTTCTAATAAACCACCCTTATCTCATTTCCCAAAAAAATCCCAAATCTCGAAAAAACCTGTTAAATGACTGTACTAATAAGTCCAGCAGCAGGAAAATATGAAAACCGTTATAATTCCAAAACCATAAAAGCTATTAGTTATATAATTTTTGTACTCGCCGCTTAGGAAACGACATTTGATATAAGTGCGTAGCCAATCAGGAAGCTATTCTTTCCGCATCAGTTCGGGAAAAATTACAAAAACACTGGCATTCGAATTTTTGAATTCCTAATACAAAACTTAGTTCAATAACAAATTTGGTTTGATTAGCTCTAAAACTTTAAAAGTTATTTACGGAAATGTCAAAAAAATGCATGTGCAGCCTAAATTTTGATAAAAACAAAAAAATTATTTCAAAACTAATCACTTTTAAGAGTTTCAATTTTGGGAAAGTATCTACGTAATACCTATCTACAACTGTACCAAGTTGGGTAATTTTCTGAGATGGTCATATGGAACACCCTTGTCGAGTTGACATGGAATGACCCCAGTGTGACTTGTACGCAAAGACTTATAACGTCTGTAAAGGTCTAAGTAACTCGGTGTTATATTTTTGTTTTCAATTACAGTAAATGTCCGGCCCACTTTTGTTTTAGTGTCCTTTAAGGTAATCATTAAAACAGACTCTTAATTGTCAATGTCGTCAATAGATAGGTGTGATAGTTCCTCTATTTTTTTATTTTTAAGTTTGTATCCGTCCGAATTTCTTAGGAAATGCAGTTACTTATTTGAAATTGATTATTTTTAGATTTTCATTAATTGAAATAGTGGCCTTCAACACTGAATAAGTTGACCAGAGTGTTGATGATTTAAATACTTCTGACTTCTCAAATAAATACACTAGAAACACATTTTCTGATGTTTTTTCATAGATTTTCTAGGATTTTTGCGGAAGGAGGTCAAATGAAGCGCAACTAACGACCTCCACAACTTCTGGTAGCGTACAAGATATTGGGAAATCTTCCACGTTTTTGTTAAATAATTATTCGATGCTTGCAGTTTTACAATATGACAAGTCACTGTGCGTGACAAATGACAATATATGTAAGGCACCTATGAAGGTAATAATAAAGTAGATCAACGCAATTTGTAAATGTTTTTACTTTGTCTTTTCTGTATACGAAAATAATAGAACGTGTAAAAAATTATGTATGCCGCTCGGCCGTAAAGCTGTTTCAAACTTTCGTCCTGATTGCCCCCTCGCTTACGCTAGGGCACAACGTAGTTAACTATTATATCAAGATCGGCAAACGCATTGCTTTAGTTAAGTTACTAAAAACAAAACAATAAATTGTATGGTCACGGAAGTCATATTTGTTACTATAGTTTAGTTCACTACTGTTTAATGTTATTTATCAAATAAACTCACTGTTCACATACGTCTTGCGGTAGTTGTTGCCCTCTAAGTCTGTCATAAATGTTTCTTTGTCCTAGGTTGTAATATACTGCTCCTGGGCACTGGTGTGATGTAGTAATTAATTTGGTGGTAGCTTCCTAATACAAGGTGTTCACGAAATAGGGGACAAACTTCAAGGGCTGATTCTACTTTAGAAAATATGAAAAAAGTTCCTATAAACATGGATCCGCAAAAGCCTTCTAAAGAATCTACGGTTTTTATCATGTTTTTTATCCTTCGACTTTTTGACAATTTGACAAAATATGATTTATTATCTAAAATTACATAAAAAGGTACTCTTCATAAAATGTTGTAGGACCAACCATTTAAGACATATGCCGCTTTAAATGAAACACTGCACGGCGATGGGCTGAAATTAAGCAATGAAACTTTTATAAATCAATACATCAATAATTATTGATGTGTTATGATGTATCTCATCACTTTTGTTTTTACATAAACGTCATATTTTGACTATTTAAACTTTGTATTTGATCACTAGTGACTCCACTCTCAAAATTTAAGCCGCTCTGAAGAAGCTCACGCATTGTGAGCGAAACGTTAGTGATTTAAATACTTAAATAAATTTTTTGTTTATTTATCCTCACCTCCACTAATGGAATTAACATCACTATCATCCTAAAATCTGAATTGGAGGAATTATATATTTTTAAATTCTATTAAATTTTCATGAAGTTAATTTATGTAATCTCCTAGATCGGATAAATAAACCCAAAGAGATTCTTATACTAGGCAATCTAAATCCACGTACAGGTCGAAGGGTAAATGACATCAACGTTGTTGGACCGCATGGTCAACACCACGTCAACAATAACGGCGAACGACTGATTGGAATATGCCAACAATACAGTCTACGAGCGATGAAAGGATATTATCTAAATAAAGACACCCATGGATATACATTGGTACAATCAACTAGAAAGAAAAAATCGATAATAGACTAGGTAATATGCAAACAAAATTCGAAGTTAAAAACCGAAGATGTCAGAGTTTACAGAGGAGCAGCGTGCGGAACTAAACACTTTCTGGTGGGATGCAAAATGTTCTTTCCGTGAAGCCCACCGCTGCCTAAGATTAATTTATCCGATGACACGCGAAGTTTGAAGCAATTAAAATACAACGTAAACATCTTACTTGACGATTCAACAAAATTTCTGTATAAAATCCGACTTAGTACTAAACTGAAAGAGGTGCACTATGAGTCAGGGGTTAACACGCATAATACCATAATAAGGCATCTGAATCAGGCTGCAAAAGAAGCGTTAGGCGAAAAGACAGAAAATCAGAAAAGGTAACAAAAAAGAAGAAAGCCTATCATATGTGGCTAACGACAAATAATACAGAATACCGCAAGACGTATCAATGAAAAAGTTAAGAAAATTATAAGGAAAAACAAAAATGAGGAAAGAAGATGTACGTCCATCGATAACTACATCAAAGGAGCTAAACAAACAGAAAGTTGGAGAACGTTGAAGAACTTGAGAAAAACGTAATGAAAGTGCACCCATACATCTTATCAATGTAAGTAGTTGGAAGGATTATCACAAATTTGTTAACTGAAGATCGGTTAATGTTACTAGACGAAAACGAGAGTTCTATTTCAGACTCAAGATTTAATAAAATAAAAAAAATTTTGCTTCTACTAAAAATGGACGGGCCTCTGGCCCGAATGGAGTACCCATTGAGCTCACAAAATATGGACCTGACATTCTGTTTAAACTTCTGTCATACGTTTTTACGTGTTTTCTTCGTGGTCATGAAATACCACATGAGCATATTACATCTCAAATATTCACAAAAGGAGATAGAAAGATATGCAGTAACTACGGTGATCTAAGTGTTACAAACTCAGTGTTAAGATTATATGGCAAAACAATTAAAAACCGCGTCGAAAAAGAAATAAAAGACATAGAAGAACAAAAAGGATTTTGTGCAGGTAGATAGACAAATGACAATATATTCTTACTAAAAGAACTTTTAGAAAAAAGAATGGCTTGTAATTTGGAAACATCTTGTATTCGTAGATTTACAGATAGCCTACGATACCATCCAATTGAATAAAGTGTAGAGAACCATAAAAAACGCTGGGGTCAAAGATATACATATCCAAGCAATTAAATTTCTGTACTCCGATATGACGAACTGCATAAAAGTTGGGAATAAATTATCTGAAACTTTCCCAGTTATTAAAGGACTACGAGAAGGATGTGCAATTGCTCCAACACTATTTAAGATATATCTGAATACAGCATTGGAACATTGGAGAAGAACCGGATGCAATATAGGCATATCTGTAGATGATGATAAGCTGTTCAAGCTACATTTGACCAGGTCCTTATAACAGAAGATTATGACGATAAACTAAGTAATGCCCACAGATAACTGTAACAGTTGACTGTTGGGATTACTGTAACGTCGTTATAGTTATCTGTTGCCATTACTTAGTTTATACTATTTGTACGTGTTCTTTATACAAGAGATGTCGCAAGACGTGCATTTCAATTATGACGATATCTCATTTGTGCTCAAAAGCTGGAAGAAGAATATCAAAAATGGGGGCTTACAGTAAACGCAACTAAAACTGAATATAGTCTAGTTGAATACCTCCACTTACAGGAATCCTTGGCAGAATATTCATCCTAAAACTGAATATGTAGTAGTAGGCTGTGAGGCTGATGATATACAATTCCAAACGGGGACTGTTAAACAAGTCGACTCCTATAAATACCTGGGAGTAAATATTACAAGTGAAGGAACGTGCAAGCAAGAAATTAAAAATCGAATTGAGCAGAGAAGAGATGCACAAGACAACTTAATTCGGTATAATGGAGTAAGTAAATAACCACCCGCTTCAAAATAAAAATATATAAGTCCATTGTAGAAAATATCGTGACATATCGAGTTGAAAGTTGGACTACATCGAAAATAATGAGAAACACATTTTTAGCCACCGACATGATTTTTGGCGATAAGCATGTAGTCTCACTCTAGAAGGTAAAATAAGAAATGAGGAAATCAGGGAGCAAATAGGAGTATAGGAATAAGTATACTTGATACGATAGAAGCTGAAGGACTACGGTGGACTAGGTACCAGAGGGCGCCTAAGAAGAAGATAGAGTAATGATATAGATGATGCAATGCAACGAAGAAATCTCGAAGAAGAAGACTGGGGAAACAAAAAACAATGGATGTTATGATGCAGAACACGGTTGTAATAATTAACTGTAAAAACCCGCAATTATATTATTATATTATTCATAATAACAATTTCAAAAACAAACTTTTTTTACGTAAATTTATTTTATGGCCGGTTGCACCGACATAACTTAAACTTAAGCTGCGTTTAAAACCATAGCAACGATTGTTTGTAAGTCGCTTAAGTTTAAATGGTGTTCGTGCAATCGGTCATTAACCATGTATTTTTGTCATTTTTGATCGGGGAGGAAAGTACGCGGGGAGGAAAGTAGCGGCAGGGAGAGTATTTTGGGCAGGAAGGTACGTGGGGAGGAAATTACGAGGGGAATAAAGTGAGTAAATATATCGTTTTTATGGCTAGGTCATACTAACAGCAAAGAACATGGTCTTTGTTGATAGTAAAATAAGATAGGGGGAATATAATTACTCTATGCTATTTATCTCATAAAATAATTGATTAAATTTTTACGAGTTGTTTATAGAAAAAATCCCTTACAAGAATACATCAAAAAATATATGGGGTGTCATTTGAAAAAAATAGACTCGGAGCTTTGGCACAGGTCAATATAACTTATGTAGCTTATCAAATGTGGTTTAACACCGTATTTACAATTATTATATGGTTGATACTTTATTGTAGATACTGATTAAGTTCAATCCTTTTAATTTTTTAATTTTTCAAGTATGTATCATGCTACATCTGTCGACAAAGTTACCTTTAATGCAAATTGCATTTTTGTACGTGTTACGTTACACGAGTCGACACCTAGATGTCGAAACGCTCATTGGACATATACCATAATGAAAAGCCTTTTTTAATGGGTATCTGATTAATCAAAAATGCCATATTACCAATAGTGTGTCTTAAAATCAGGACCCCTGTATAGTTTTTTTTCTGTTTTGATGAAAATGAATGAAACATTTTAGGTAGACACTCTTTTCTGAAAAGACCGTAATAGTCATCCTTCTTATGTGCCTTCTGTAGGTAGAAAACGAATGTTGGGTTGATTTTTTTAAAAGATATGACAAACCGATATGTTTTAAATTGTCGGTTACAATTTGTGTCATGCCAATAATATTTACAATTAGGTACTGCTTGAAAACATTTATTTTTCAAGTGTAACGTGATAATACATTTTAAAATAAATTACCATCTTCTGCAAATATTGCATGCTACTTTATTCTTGCATGATAATCGGTGATATAATTAATTTGTGGAATTGTATTACACACAATGAATGCCTGATTTGTATCATATTATATCAAGAAAAATAAAATTCGGCATAAGTAGAGAATACAAAGACTTCTTATCGACCGACAAATAGTTAACACGTGCGTCGGTTACTTTGTAACCATAAGAAGTGACGTTTACCGGTCGATATTTACAACCTTAACAACTTTTTAATTTCGAGTTTATTTGCAGCACTAATTCAAAGTCCCTGTTCAGTTTTTAAACAGTATGTCATTGAATGTTAAGAGCTCAACAGTGTTACTCCACAAAACTTAAGAAAGAAATAAATTCAATAAAAAAATATTACGTTCTACCATATAAAAAATTTTTGTGAAAATACTCTGAATAAGATTGTTTACTAAAGTGCCCGACTTTTTTAATAAAATTGTGACTTACCTCAGGTAAGATTTTTTTTGCATAAATGTTTACTAATTATTATTCAACCCGTCATAAATCCCCATCTTTTAGATGTGGAGCAAAGTAATACCATTGATTATAAAATTCGGTAATACTTAATAGTTTAAAGCTATCCGCGCGATGTAGATTTTTTCGAGAAACGTTTATTTTATTTTAATATGGATGCATTCAAATTAATTAAATTATTTTTGATTAGAATTTAAAAAACTTTTAGATATATGTAGGTAAGGAAAAGTGGAACATTTCGTAACCAGTGCGGAAATAACAGTTTACACACAAAGTTAAAAATCAACATTCTGAATAAAATTTTGTATTATTAGGTACTTATTTAGTTGCAATTCTTAAAAAAAACACTATGGTACTCAGTTTTAATATTTAATGTCATAAATAAAATAAGTTAGTAAATTAAAAGCAACAAAATTTTAACTGCTCAAATAGTATTAAAAAATAAATTTCGTAATACTATAAACTTTTTAAAGGTTTGCCGAAATTTGTAGTTTCTTTCAAATTAATTTAATTTTAAGTCATTGGTTATATTAGAACATTATTTGTGAAACAAAAGAAAAATAGAAAAAAAAAGAAAATAGTATTTATAAATCTATGGGATTGTTTAACTTGAATGTATTCAGATCAGATTTTGAATGACGATATGAATATTAAAATTTAAATAATTCGTTAGGATTTATTTAATCAAAAATTAATTTTTTATTAAGTAAACGTTTTATAATAGTTTTAATTCAGCAAAGCTTGTAGCTGTAATTTTTCTAAATGCATTCCATTTACCGATGTCAACTATTTGTCAATTTTTGGGTAACAACTGATTAAGCTCCTTTGAAGGCATAATAGGGTATAGAAACTTCCAACCACTTTATATTTATAACTACAAAACTTTCCAATAGAATCGCGGAAAGAACAGTGACTTTCTAGGTGTATAGGGGCCATTTTTAAATGTTTTAAGTTACTTACCTGTTACTAATCTTACAAATTTAATTTTTTTTCAGATATTTTGTTTTGGTTGACGAACATAGTATACTAGAATAAACCCCAAAAAATGTTTGGGCAAAATTTGTTAATTTGAATGGTTTTTAATTACCAATGTTTTTTAAATTAATTAATTAGCTAATTAGAGTGTATTTTAAGTGGCGAAACCTTCTAAATCGATTTGCCTATCATTTGGTATGTTTTTCAACTCAATCCGACATTTCGTTCTCTACATCTTGGCTTTTATATATAAGCCTACGATATTAACAATTATACTGTAAAAATTGCTTTTTATATTCATTACAGTTAGATTGATAAATTAAATTTGAATTTGTATTTAACTCTATTTGTTGTTTTGGTGTTTTATCTGAAACTACAGTTATTGTTTTTAAATGTTGTTGTTGTTTAATATAATTACGACAACCTTTTTGTTTATATTCTTTACATATACAGTGTGCCAAAATTGAGTAGGGTTGATACAATGATACAATGTCAATTTTGAGTTATTTATTACGCATACATACGTATTCATAAATAATATGTAGATATAAAACATGTCATATTGCTCATTTAGTGAGAAACTATTACCTTTTTATAGTTCATAACTAAAAATTGTGAGCTTAAACTGTTGATTTAGTTTGAAGTCATGACAACGTAACATTGTAATAACATATTGTTTTTATAGCTAAATCAAAGTATTCAATAATTTTTAAATAAGCAGCAATTTATTATCTGACACTTAAATTGTGGCACATCATTGAAAGCAGAAAAAAATTAAAATTTTGTTTATTTACAAAATTCAAAATAGCCTCTTTAAAAAAAATTAAGTTATTAACATTATCTCGAGAACGATGATGATAACTTTTTTTCAAAATTATTATAAGTTTACTTTAATGAAATAATCAACTTTGTTTGAGTTTTTCCGAATTTCGGAACTGCTCGGAATTTTAAAATTTTCTCAGTAGATCATGGACCAGCACTGCCTATAAATTAGTTTTGAATAATTTTTTTTAATTATATATTAATAAAATGTAATTAAAAAATTAGTTGTAATAACTGTAACAAACAATACAATATCTAAAAAACAGTTTATCAACTTAAATAATCTGTAAAAGCAGAAGAAGTTAAACCAAATGTTCTTAATAAGTTCTAGCTGAGCACCATTAAATTCAATTTTTAGCAAATGAAAAAAACGTTGAAACACTGCTAGGGAAAGTAAAAAGAGGAGCTAGAGAAATGTACACTTCAACATCGAAAAGACACAGATAATGACGGCAGCGGGCAAGGCACATGTTAAGATAGACGTACTCTCGTAGGTAGCGTTCGTATAACAACTTAGCAGTTAGATTCATTTAACTATTGTTGGACAATACTGAATTGTTTACTTCGATTTTACAAATTGCTTCGCGGTTCACCTTTACTTCGTAAATGTGAATTTATAAATAAAGTGTTAGGAAAACCGTCGTACAGATTTGTATAAAACTTTGCATCTGAGTTTTTTTATATAATAGTGTAGATCTGATTAGATTTTGGGCATAATCATAAGCCAAAATATCCAATAACCTAGATACATTTTAAAATCATTGAATATTTACAAAAATATTTATTTTACACATTATTTCATGTTTTTTTACAACATATCTATAGTTTCCATTCATTCTTTGACGTTTATGTGGAGTTCTGCAGCAAATGCTTGTTTTTCTTTTTTCAAACAAAGTTTTTTAGTGAAACGTTTTGAAGAGAGCGAGAGCGCGGCGATCTTAAATTACAGACCTATTTATATTATATTTTTACAGTATAATTGTTAATATCGTAGGCTTATATATAAAAGCCGAGATGTAGAAAACGAAATGTCGGATTGAGTTGACAAACATACCAAATGATAGGCAAATCGATTTAGAAGGTTAAAAATATGGTTTCACCACTTAAAATACACTCTAATTAGTTAATTAATTAATTTAAAAACATTGGTAATTAAAACCATTCAAATTAACAAATTTTGCCCAAAAATTTTTGGGGTTTATTCTAGTTATTATATATTGGTGGTCGGTTATGTGCGCACTTTCTATACGCTTTTAAACGTTTATTTTATTTTCGAGTAAAATGTTTGATTTTGTTGCACAGTTTCTATACGCTTTTAAACGTTTGTTAGTATCGGAACGTTGTAGAGTTCTGCGTGTTTATTGATTTTAAAGATAAAATAATAGCTACACAAATCGTACAATAACTTTTTGCAAGACCCTAAATAATTGGTAATTGGTATTTTAACTAATAACTATACGAATTAAATTGGCGGACCAGAGACATCTTCTCCTTTTGCACACATACTTCCGTGGTCGCCTGCGTAGAAGAATATGAAAGTGCCGGAAAACGTAAAGGATCTATGACTTCTTCTCTTGAAGCAGTTTCAAAAGTAAGCTCGTTACCTACTAACTGAATTATCAATTTTGCTAGTTTTCGCCTTGATGAAGCCGCTTAACGATATATGTGGTAAAACGTTGGCAACTTCAGTTACCGTTTGGATACGCTTCAGTATCGAATATTATTAATGATAAACTTTAAAACTGGGGTAAATATATCCTGCGGCCTGCCCCATATTTGTGTTGAGCAGTGGTACTAAGTCGAGAGGAAGATGAGCAGAACACTAGACAAATATATCGACGCAGTATGGTGACTATCCAGAAATGTCCCTGAGATGGCATGGAAGGGAGCAAAGTTGGCGGTGAAGGTGGGAGACAACCCCAAACCGCACATTATCACATTGTTTGACGTTAGAAGTACGGAACTTACTGTGAAGAAAATCCTTCGACTGGTGGGTCACTAAAATAGTGGTCTACAGGTGAGCCTGTAGAAAGCTCACTACTGCAGGAAAGAGGGCGACGGCAGTGTTCTAGTCGTCAGCATTGACGAGGCGTCGTCGGCAGCAACTGAGGCAGCAGGGCGACACTTACACTACTGGTTTGGAAAGATTTCGGTTAAGAGACTTCGCAGGAAAAAATAGGAGGAACACCCTTCCCTCTCAACTAAACCCATGGTACCCAAATCTTCAACAAACATGTAGTTTTACTGCTGTGCCACTTACTAGACGACTTGACAACGGCGGTTTAGGAAATAGACGAGCTACGAATTGGGGAGGACGGTCCCTACCCCACTCGTCGTCCTTAGTCAAGCCCGATCGAGGTGACCAAACTTTACACGGATCAACATAGCATTGGTACAGGAACCCTGACTGTACAGGGAGCAGATAAATAATTTGCTCTGCAGGAACTGTTAGGTTGTGCATGATATCAGACACGAACCTCCTCGTACTTGTATCTTAATTAGGAAGAACACTAATTATCTCTACTTTACAGAATTCCTGACAAGAGACCTCGTCTCTTTACTTCTAGAGCTTGACATTCAGCGCAGAATGAGGGAAGTTGGTACTAGCATCGGCCTACTTCATAACTAAGGAGAACGTCCCTGCGGAGGTTGTTCCGGCGCTGGTTAGGCATTACTGGATAAGGAAAATCCCGCTCGTCTTTGGCTGTGACGCAACCCTTACAAAGTAGAATGGGACAGCACCAACATCAACTCAAGAGGTGAGTACCTTTTAGAATTTTTGGTGGAGAAAAATTTCGATATTGTTAACGAGGGCAAGACTTCTACATTGGTCACGAAGGTCAGGTAGGAGGTACTGGACATGTTTGGTACTCCTCCGTTAAGGAGCAGGACCTGGAGAGTTCGACCTGGCAGGTTGTGACGTGTATGCCACCCTGATCAGAAATCCCAGGAAGACAGATTGTGATAATACATTTGTTTTCATGGCTAAATTACTGTAATTTAATAAGTTTATTCTGAAAACTAGATTGTGGCACATTATTGAAAACAGAAAAAAATTAAAATTTTGTTTACTTATAGAATTCATAATGGTCTCTTTTAAAAAAATTAAGTTAGTAACATTATCTCGAGAACTATAACTTTTTTTTTGAAAATTATTAATTATTTAACGATTTAACAAAATTGTTTAAAAATTCGTTTAATAATTTTCACGATAAGGGAAATATTAAATTTTTTCAAAAATAGATTTTTTTTAGTTTTTCCAAATAACTTTGGAACTGCTCAGAATTTAGATATTGTTAACGAGGGCAAGACTTCCACATTGATCACGAAGGTCAGGCAGGAGGTACTCCTTGCGTTAGGGAGCAGGAACTGGAGGGTTCGACCTGACAGGTTGTGAGGTGTCTGCTACCCTAATCAGATATCTCAGGAAGACAAATTAGCGTGTTTTTGTACGTTTTTAGAGCCGAATCTAAATCAAGTGCAATTGAACAGACGCGTCAAAGCACAGTAGACTGAAGGGCTGCTAACAACATCTGTAACTTAGCTAGGCTCTCATGGGCCTGTTCAAAACGCCGCAAGCGTTTCCTGTCCATCTACAAAAAACGGCCGAACTACTTGACTCCCTTTGCAAGGAGCTTGAAAGACTAGAAAAGAATGGTGGTTAGAGACTTAATTACTTAGACATGACCTTACTCAATAGAAGATATCCCCTGCATTTCTCTCACAGAGGCGAAATTCGCAGTGACTTTCTATTTGAAGTCAACTTCTGGGCGTACTCGGCAACAAGGAATACTGACTATTCGGTCAGGAAAACTTGCTTCCTAGCGCTACACAGACAGATCTACGGCTACGCACCAAATATTATGAGCCCATTGACAAGCACACTTGTATATTTTAGGCGGTACAGGTAATTGAATGCTGCGTGCAGTTTAACCTGGATCAGGGGTATGTCGGTAGACATATTAATATTATATCGAATTGCGAGACGGCAATTTCAGCGTTAAATAAATGTGTCATCAGCTTGAAAATGGTGAGAACTTGTAAAACTTAATAAACTGGGATCATGCAATGAGGTCATCCTAGCTGGAGTTGGGAACATTTTGGAATTCCTGGTAACGAGCAAGCGGATGCCCTTGTCAAAAAGAGGCGGGCAGGCCGTTCGTAGTGCAAGAGCTTCTTTGTGGTACGGGCAAGCACAAAATATGCGAAGTACTCAGAACTGAGGAACGGATGGAATATTCAGAACACTGGGTTCTGACAAGACACTGCCCATTTGGCGGACATCTTGGTGTGACAACTAACTCGACATGAAGATTCACCGTCTTTCGGAATGTAATGCCATAAGGTGGAACTGTTTTAGGAAACGTTTTCTCTGGATAAGATTACTCCTCACAATCTAAGTTCGGTCCTAAGATTCATCAGGAAACTTAACCTACTGGAGGTGATGAAACACAACAATCAGTACTGATTCCGTGCAGCACACCCCTATCTATCTATCTAGCACTCCATTTGTTTAATTGCTATTTTGCTTTTAACTGCTATTACCATATTAATAATTGGAACTCAAATCAAAACTATTATTAAGAACTAGTCATTTAAAAATTCTAATATATGAATAATGAATCTTCTTTTAGGAAGGGCCCCAAAAAACCATTACATAGTTTTATAAGGCAAGGTTTCGTTACCAATTGGAATGCAAGTATAAGAATAATGTAACTGAATAATTTAAGTAAAAAAGAAATGAAGAATAATTGACTAAATACTTACACGAAACAAAAAATAGTTCCGTCACTTAAACTAACAGAGAACAACATTCTTCATTTCTTTTATACTTAAATTATTCAATTACATTATTCTTATACTTGCATTCCAATTTGTAACGTTTTTCTTTTAATAAAGAGGTGCCTGAAGAAGTTCACACATGGTGCACCATATTTATATATTAATAAACAACAGGAAGAAATATTTATTTACTTATCGTCTTAAAAATTCTACTTTTATCATAAAAGATGTTAAACAAAATTGTCTATACGTGTTATACGGTTCGAAGTTGAAAAGATCATGTGACATCAAAACGGCAAGTCTTTACGCAACGTTGTAATAATTAAGTTGCTATTTGTATTTCATCAACATATTTAATGAAATAAGATTTCTAATAGAGTAAAGTGGGGGAATATAGCAACTTGTTTTTCAAATGGCCACAATTTTATGTACTGTTACTACAAAGGCGTTTTAACAGTAGCGTATCATGCTTTACATATCCGAGCATCTGTATCGACAATATTTTCCACCAATTTTTAATAATAATACGATAGACCACTAAACAAACAACCAAAGCGAAAATGCCATACTGCCCCTGCTATAGGATAATATGGCAACGTATGTTGGGGGAATATGGCAACATGGGATTCTCGTAAAGAAACAATTTCATGCCATTAAACAGAAATATTTAATTTTTATGAAAATGTTTTTATTATTTGTAGCTGTACAAATTTCATGAGCCCATCGCACTTTACGCATTCCAACCAATTACACTTTAGACCTTTCTTATCATAGTAGTATCCACCATACTGGCAACAAATCTCTAATGGATCTATCTCTACATCAGTTTCATCACTTTCTATGGTAACTATTTCTATTTCACTTTCTGATGTAGCGCTGTCAGTATTCTCCTTATACACAAATCGCTTCTGTTTTCCTTTTGTTCTTCTAATTTGCTTTCTTACTTTCTTTTTCTTCCTTACGTGTACGATTCGCTGCTTTCGCTAATTTCGGTTGTTTTTTTGTTCGCTTTTCTTAAATTGTTTCTAAGTACCTCTGCGTGTTGTTTTCTTTTTTGACATCCACTTGGCCTATGGATACATGGAATTGATTACGCTCATCATTAGAAGCTTCCTCTCTAAGATCTATTTCTGCGTTTTCTCCAACAAAAGCATAATCTGGAATTTTTGAGGTATCAAAGGGATAAATCCCACATATTCTAAACCCAGAAGTTCCATTTTGTACCGTAGCAGCTTACACCATGCAGAATTCAGAAGTGAAGCAAACTGCAATCTGTTTAGTTTGCGACCGGGATGATTATGAACCCAATTACACACCTGGGACCAATACGTTTTTAAAGGCTTAAAATAGGATCTGTCCAGAGACTGCAGTGAATGGGTTGTGTGACTTGGCAAGCACATAAAATTGCCTCATTGGCTGCAGTAAAATCTAGTAACTCGACGTATGAGCAATGTGAAAATGACCGTCTAAAATATTTTCGAAGCCAAGTTTTAAAAATATCTGTAGTCACATAAGCAGATATCTCGTTCATTATTACTTTGCCACCAGGAGGAAAACGATCTTCAAATTCCTTTTTCTTATTTTTCCCTTTGAAAATGCAATAGGGAGGTAAAAAGTTATCTCCAGCGTTAATGCAGGCAATTACAGATATAGTTTCGCCTTTTTCGGCACTTGTAGCGTCTCTGCACATACCTTTGGCCCTAGCTACAGATATTCCTTGGGCTGTACGAATTGACAGTTCAGGTTGTCTGTCCAGGAAAGAACGGAACCAGTCATGTCCAGCAATTTTTTTAGCGGCACTAAAATTGTTAGGAATGTTGTGCAGCTCTGTGAAGGAATACGCAAGTTTCTTCACATCAAACGATGTCCGGACGGGAACAAAGTAGATGCGACTGATTACACGAACGGAACTTACACCATTTGTTACATCTCGTACAGCATTCTGTAGATCTTGTTCAGACCACAACGCTCTGAGATTTTTCTTAACATATTTTTGTGGCATAGTGGATAGGTAGTGGATACTAGAACAATTTAAACTCATGTACGGAAAATATGCCGTATTTTTGAGGTAAAATGCCGCACTCTCGGGTATATTACCCCATATTGTGGAAACCACTTTAAAAATTCGTTAACTCAACATCTCTATGAGCGCGTAACTGACGAGAAAGTTAGGTTATGAATCAGATTTTACAGTGACAGTTTCAAGAAATCTGATAAAATCTTTCAAATACACATTACAGTCACATACAAACATGCTGTAAAAAACAATTGAAGGCAAACTTACCTAGTATGTAGATTTTTTCTACCAAAAAATTTAGAAAATTCCGCACTCTTCCACCAGATCAACAGACAAACACATGTGAAGCGGCGTATGAAGAATATCGCTACATCTATCGGTCCAAAGTAAAAATATGGAACTGTGGCGTATTATCCAGCGAGGCATATTAACCACTTCACTCTATAGTTTTAGTTTTACTAGGTACTTTTGCTTACTTAAAATTTAAATTATACAGAATCGAATAACTTCGCCTTACCTATGATGGCAAAGAAAATTATAATTTAATTTTGTGATAAACCAGTAAAATATTAATAGTTATTTAACCAACAAGTGCATTAATAATGATGATTAATAATCGAGATTGTTTAACAAGTGAACGAGCTCAGATATTAATCACATTTTAGTATTTGAGTCGTCATATTCTAATGAAATAAAGAAATGTTTAAGTTATAAAATTGTTACTTACGTCACAACTTACAATAATTGAAAGTTAGTTAAGTACTTTTAGGCAATATTTGCAGCTCCCGCTACTACCGGCTGCGTTAAAAAAAATTATCAGCATTCATTTACTCACCTAATTTGTGTAGGAATTCAAATTTTGTGACAGATTTGCTGTTTGAGATGGACGCACTTGATTTGTATGTTTAAAACAAAATTATTCATTAATAGGGTTCATTAATGAATGATTTTTTCTGATGTTTTATGCATTAATAAGACCTGTAAATACATAGTCGACTGAAAAACAATTTAATAAACTATATTTTCAAAGCTATGAAAGTCATTCTACTCAAGAAAAGCTGAATGTCTAGTGTGCTATGACGAAATTTTTTTTTCAATGATTTTCATTGGTTGTTAAATAGATGCTTCCAAATCAAGGTTGTCTCGTTAATATTGCTTCACTATTCGATAGCGCATAAGATGGATACGTATTTTATCTACATAATTTATTTTTATTATAATTTTTAACATATTTTCTGTTACGTACGTACAGTTTGCTGTTGGTTCCGTAAATAATGATAATCGTGATGTACTTAATTTATGTGCTCGCTTGAAAATTATAGTTTGGTGAACCTAGTGGAAATTGTGTAAGTAGTTTCCTGGTTTTTACTAAGATTTTCAATAAGTCAACGTTTCTATTGATGTGACTTGCTAAACGTATACAGTTTTTATTTTACAATTTTTTCAGGTGTTTGTATACAAAGTATACCTCGGAATGCCGGTTCGCATCAGAGGATGTTAAGGATTTAATACACATAACACTAGGTAGTTACTAATGTGAAAACTTAAATTGCATTTTAACTAAATCTTTTTTTTTGTTGCGTAGTTGAAAAAGCTGCGAAAACGAAGATCGACTTCCTCGAAAGGTAAGTTTTCCTTTTTTACTTATTATCCACCTTTTGATTTTTTTTATTCTTCAAAAGTCTTCAGAGGGTTAAGAAAAGCATCTAAGTAGGTACCTACCTATACGATTTCTTATTGATTTCGAGATTTTATACACAGGGTCAACTTTCTTTAGTACCTTCCATCAATTTTTGTCACTTCTGGTTAATAATTTGTTCAAGTATCGTATAGTAAGAGAAAATTAAAAAATTCTTAAAACCAAATTTGTATACAGTTTTCAAATTTTATGTACTTTATTTCACATACAGTGTGTGTTCATAACGGTGATTCCTCATCGAAAATTAGTGCGATCTTTCCTATAAATTTTTATTTTAAAACAAAACAGTGGCGTGCCATTTTTTGCTTAAAAAAGCAAAAACTCTTATAAGCATGATGGTGTACAAGGTTATTCACTCTAAATTACTCACTCTTTATTATCGTTATTATTTCTAGTAAGTAGCATATAGTTTTTCTGCTGCACTATAAACCATTTTGGTGATTTAATTAATTAAATGTCATATTATTAAACACAACTATAAGTAAAATGTGTGTCTTGCGACATCTCGTGTAAACATTGACACGTGTGAATACTATAAACTAAGAAAAATGCCAACAGTTAACTGTAACGGCATGTGTGTGTTAAAGTGCAAAGCGTTATCTAAGCGATAGCTTTAATGCTTGTAACACACGTTGCCGATAAAGCCAAGTATAACTTGTACAGAAGCACACACGCAACAAAAGAACACCTGATGCAGCATTTCGCTCTTATTGTGAGCTCATCAGAGGTGTATACTTAAGTGCGGTATACGACTGTACAAGACGGCGGTTGGTCTTTTAAGCTCTCTTGGAGCAATGAACATAAGTAAAATGTGTCTTGCGACATCTCAATGTTTACACGAGATGTCGCAAGACACACATTTTACTTATGTTCATTGCTCCACGAGAGCTTAAAAGACCAACCGCCGTCTTGTACAGGGTGTCCTAATTTTGATGTAATTGGGATGTTTCAGGTATTTCGCGAATTGATAGAGAAAAACCGTGGTCGGGACCCTTGGCCCGATTTTTAAGATAAATTCAATGGCCTAAACAACACTTCGATATCTTGACTCGTTTGGGAGATACAGAGTGTTTTGCGTTTTATGCCGTTTTCTTTAAAGCTTCATAACTTTTTTGTTTGTAAATATTTTTTATTTTAACCAAAACATTTTTTGTGCATTTTTATATATGCAATTCAATGGCGTACTTGAATTTATTCTAACTTAATTTGTTTTCGAGTTACAGACCAAACATGCATTTTTTTAAATAGAAACCATAGTTGGCTATGACTTCATTGATTAGTTTTTTTTTGCTTTATGAAAATATATGGTTTCATGTATTTATCTGGGCAAATAAGGAAATTATAAACGATTTTTGGAAAAATACCTCTTGATCAAAGTCACTTATGAACTTCTGTTTACTGCGCGCATTTGTTGCTAGTTTTTTGACACTTCACGCAGTTGTTTCTTATAAATAAATGGCCTAAAAGTTATTAATTTTAGCAATTAATTATTAATTAAAGCAAAGCTTTGAAATATTAAATCTAATCACATCTATGTATGTTTCGGGCATTTATTTATAAGAAACAACTGCGTGAGGTGTCAAAAAACTAGCAACGAATGCGCGCAGTAAACAAAAGTTCAAAGGTGACTTTGATCAAAAGGTATTTTCCAAAAATCGTTTATAATTTCTTTATTTGCCGAGATAAATATATGAAACCATATATTTTCATAAAGCAAAAAACTAATCAATGAAGTCATAGCCAACAATGATTTCCATTTAAAAAAATGCATGTTTGGTCTGTAACTCGAAAACTAATTAAGCTAGATACATTCGAGTACGCCATTAAATTGCATATATAAAAATGCACAAAAAACGTTTTGGTTAAAATCAAAATATTCACAAACAAAAAAGTTATAAAGCTTGAAAGAAAACGGCATAAAACGCAAAACATTCTGTATCTCCCAACGAGTCTAGATATAGAAGTGCTGTTTAAACCATTGAATTTGTCTCAAAAATCGGGCCTAGGGTCCCGACCACGGTTTTTCTCTATCAATTCGCAAAATACCTGAAACCCCCCAATTACATCGAAAATAGGACACACTGTACAGTCGTATATCGCACTTAAGTATACACCTCTGATGAGCTCACAACAAGAGCTAAATGCTGTATCAGGTGTTCTTTTGTTGCGTGTGTGCTTCTGTACAAGTTATACTTGGCTTTATCGGCAACGTGTGTTACAAGCATTAAAGCTATCGCTTAGATAACGCTTTGCACTTTAACACACACATGCCGTTACAGTTAACTGTTGGCATTTTTCTTAGTTTATACTATTCACACGTGTCAATGTTTACACGAGATGTCGCAAGTCACACATTTTACTTATGTTCATTGCTCCACGAGAGCTTAAAAGACCAACCGCCGTCTTGTACAGTCGTATACCGCACTTAAGTATACACCTCTGATGAGCCCACAATAAGAGCGGAATGCTGCATCAGGTGTTTTTTTGTTGCGTGTGTGCTTCTGTACAAGTTATACTTGGCTTTATCGGCAACGTGTGTTACAAGCATTAAAGCTATCGCTTAGATAGCGCTTTGCACTTTAACACACACATGCCATTACTGTTGGCATTTTTCTTAGTTTATCAAACACAACATTTGTTATTTACATGGCTTATTTTGACAACGTTAATTAAGTAACTGTGTTATTCTACGATTAATGACTCAATAACGACTCTAAAAAAAAATCTCATCAAAAATGTAATAATATACTGTGGTGTTACATTTTGTTGTGCACTGTAAACAACGAGTAACTGAACTATTGATAGCATTTTAAGAAGATTCAGTTAGAACCGTAGAATTTTCATATACCTTTCTTTTCTACGAGCAATAATAACGATAATAAGGGGTGGGTAATTAATAGTGAATAACCGTGTACATACATAACATTTTAATGCATTTTATTTTGTGCTTGAATACATTCAACAATACTTTAGAGAAAAATCTAAAGATAAAAACGTTTCTAAATAATGCAACAGTCTATTTTTAAAATTTTAAAACTCTAACGTACAAAACAGTTCTATAGTAATAATATTAAGGAATGTTGTTAATTTTGCCCCCATACAACGCTAGTGGAATTTAAAAAAATAAATAACTCCACTTAATGTTTAAGCAATTTTTTCAAATTTACTTGTTCTTTCTAATTCTTGTTCTAATTTTATGTTGAAGTTCAGAAATTGGCCATACACATCAAAATTTGAAAAGAAATACGCACAAATTTTCTGTTTAGATAGGTACTTAGCTAAATTTAAATTGAATACTTTACGGTTATTGACATTTATGTTCTCCGAAAAATTTGTATTCAAATTCAGCGTAATCCTATTCATTTAACTATTTTACCTCGAATTTCGTATTTAATAAATGACCATATACTCATTAAAATTTAAAGACAACTAATATATCCACTTTACTTATCTAGCTAACAGCTAAATTTAAGGTGTATCCGTTTTGGCCATTGACCTTAATTTTTTTAAAGGTTGGCGAAGGTGGGGCAAGACGGGGTACTTAACGTTTGGTTGAGAGCAGAATTTGTATTGACGCCGCGCCGTTACGCACGTTTTTTTACCATTAAAATAACTATTGACTATTTGTCTTTCGAATATTTATCCATAGAAGGATCAGTCTTGATTATATTTCTGAATAAATAATTAATTAAAAAAAGTCAGTTCTCTCCGTCTTACCCCATATGCGGGGTAAGACAGGGTATATCTAAGGGGCAAGATGGGGTTTAAGAATTATCACTATAATATGTATGTTTAGTATGTAATCAATGAAATAAAAATTTGAAATTGTAGTTTATATTAAAAAAAAGTAAAAGTTAACCTGTACAAATTAAATTAACGACCGTTCGGTTCACACAACGAACAGGCGTGTGATGCTTCATCATCGTCATCTTCAACACCAGCATAGCCCACCGTCCACTCACTGTACAAATAATCCAACCTTCTACAGACTGTGAATATATTCCACTACAATAAACGCATGGGGTATTATCCTCCTCATCACTGCTTTCCTCAGAGGAGTCAAATAACCGACGTTTCGTTCTCTGACTTTTCTCTTTTGTTTTTCTTGTTTCATTTCCAAACTACCTCGTTTGTTTTTTCTTTCTTATCTGTTAATTTCAGTCCTTCACCTCTCTTCTTTTGCCTTTTTTTTGTCGAACTTCTTTTTCTTGGCTTAATTTTTGTTTTTTCTTTATTTCTTCCTCCAATTCTGTTTTGTAAGACGAGGAGGTAATAATCTCAGTTTTCCTTCGTTTTGTAGATGTTCGTTTGGTGTTTGTTGTGGTGGGTATTGGAAGCAATTGCTTTGGACTAACGAATGCAAATACCGTTTCTTTTGGGGGAGTAGATGGTATTGGATAGCGTTTTTGTTCATTAGGTCAATGTGAACCAGGTTGAGGGCTACGACTATCTAAATTCAAAGATTAATTTTTTCTATCAGTGACTGTGTGGGTGTCATTTATTTCAGGTGGCTTATCATCGCTTAGTTGGATATCAGTGGTTGAAGAAGCGATAAAGTCACTTGCATAAAAACAGACGAGTCGTACGGCCATATTCCACATGTTTTAAAACCGTTCACTGACGGACTCATGGTCGCAGCTTGAAACAAAAAAGCTTTTCCAAACAACTCAGCAACATGTCTTGTCGTTACTACAAGCCCTGGATTAGATCTTAGCCAAGCAGTTACAGCTTGATCATAGTACGTGCTTAAAGGCTTCATATAAACCACGTCCAACGGCTGCAACCGATAAGTTGTGGGGAAAAAACGAAATTATTTTAACTCCATGTGCTCTAGCCAGATTAATTAACTCTATACTTTTGGCATACGTTGCATGCCCATCGAGCAGCAGCAACACCGGGCGTTTTTTGTTGTTCCACTAAACACTATGAATTTCTGAAACCATTTTATGAACACCTCTGTTGTTATCTATCCAGAGTCATTGCAGTCACCCCAGGCACCTTGCGGAGAATTAGTCATGAGTTCCGGTTTCATACGTTTTCGGGGCAATATCAACATCGGTGGCATACACTGACCTGTTGCATTGAAACAAACTTCTACAGTAATCGTTGATCTCCAATCGTTGAACTCACCCACATGCTTTCTTCCCGTTTTTGCAATAATTTTACATTTACTTTTGAAACAATTGAGATACCAGTTTCATTTGTATTATAAACCCGATCACCTGTAAACTTCTTTTTATCGTATATTCTCCCAGCAGTTCAAAAATTTGTTAACCACCGCTTTATTAAAACCTGCAGCTCTTGCAGCCGAGGTGTTTTCGGGTTTTCTAATAGAAAGTTTGGGATGACGTTTCAAAAATCCTAAAATGAATGAATTTTCTTATTTTTCACTGCTAATTGATATGCTAAGAACTTTAAATCGGTAGTTGTTAATCCAAAAAGTCGGTACTCCATATTAATAATGTTATCTACAATTTCAGCCTCTTCCTCCTTTGAAAACACCGTGGACTTTAGGCCTAGAGATACTTTTATATTGCCAAGTTCTCGGGCTGACCTTACTTTCCTTTCTAGGGTACTTTGTGGAACTCCAAAAGACTTTGCAGTTAAATAGCAATCCATGTTTCCTTCTAAGACTACTGTAACTGCTTTTTTTATGTCTTGTTCTGACTATTTCCTCTATCAGTTTTGCGGTCATAATTTCTCACCATTCTGAAAAGAAATGCCTACTATAATTAAACTAAACTAAAAACTACTTTTAAATACTTAAAAATTAGTTTTTACCTGGACTATCCAATACTCAATGAGTCCTCTGTACAGAAATGAGATTACTCACAAATTGTCTTAGGAGTTTGTCACGGCCACAAAATAACTTCGTAATAATAGCAACACAATGAAATACACGTTTTTGTCACTTAGCGTGAGAACGACTCTTACTCCGTCAACGGGACTCAAGCGATTAAAAAGTGAAGCAGTCATGCTACTTTGAAGTACATGGTTGGTCGTTTAACATGAAAGGATTTCGAACTAACAGGAGTACCCCATCTTGCCTCAATACCCCGTCTTGCCCCACCTTCACCTACCTGGTATTTAATTAGCGTTTAATCCTATCGATTTAAATACTATAGGACAAAAACAGTTAATTTTAAATTCGTACTCAGTTTTCAAATTTGGAATAATTTGGAAATTCATATTTAACATTTCTTCTAGTTTTAGTGTTTTTTTAAATTTTTTTATTCAATACAATCATACAGCAATGTGCTATTAATCGATGGGGAATAGACAGAGAACACAAAAACTATACATTATACATTTTACAACATTCAAATACTTAGATGCGAATGGCTAGCAAATTTTGGAATAAATTAGTACGAGGTGTCAGTAAAACTAAAGTCGTCTGATGTCTGGCACCTAACCTTGGCACCTTTATATTCAATAGAGAAAGCAAATCAGAGCTATATTCTGCACCACTTACTAGTTTGTTGAAGTTGGCAATACCAAGAACGCCCAACTTTCTGTTGACTTGACTTAGTGCAAAGGTACCCACAATATCAAGCACACTTCACTATCTTCTTCAAATTCCGATGACGATTTTTTTTGATATTCTTTACCTGCTTGGACTTTTTTCTTAATAGAGACCATGACTGCAGGCTCTTTTATAATTTGTCTCTTGGTTGTAGATGGATCATTAATTTTTTTAATTGTTTCTTTCGCAACTTGTTCATACATAATTAATGCACCTGCGTACTCGAACTATAACCTGATAATTACAATTTGCTGAATTTTTTGGACGAATCAGTAGTTCAAAAAGTTTATCCTGTTAGTGTTTTTCCTGCTTATGTGATATAGTCTGGTGGTGAGGAGTTACATACGGGAATAACTTTGTCTGCAATACTAAGCGATTCACTTCTATCAATGGTAGCAGCTGCTAAAACACCGAGGTCGGAAGCAAATTGGGCAAATTTTTTGGGCAAAGGTTTCATAAATATAACATCAAGCCGTTGGAGGCTATAAGTGCAATGTGGTGGGAAACAATGCAACACCGCTATTTCTGACCATTTCAATCACTTTAATATTATGAGTATAAGGTCAAATGCCTGGCCAGTAATATCAAAACCGGGTTTTCTTTAGTAGGGTGTAAAAATTACGAAAACTTTTCAAACTAGTGCTCAAAAGTTTCTGTCTGCATCCATTTACTGGAATGATATTCAGCACAGAGTCCAGGTGGGCATCATCTCTAGTTTCAAATGTTGTTTTGGAAATATAACGAAAGGCGGCATATATAAACCGGCTGCATAAAAACATATTTCCACAGTTACAGTCTGTCAGGGTTCTGTAGAAGTTAAAGAATTAATATAATTTTTGCCTTTCATAGCCAGAGTATTTTAGATTTAAACTTTGACGATATCCCAGTTTCGTCACAATTAAGGATTTGGTCGGATGTAAATTAGTACTTTTTGAAAAGGCTGCATGGAAGATTGCGGACGCAGGCTCAGGTTTTCTAAGCCACAAGTCGGAATGTCTTTTCAAAAATTAACGTAGACATTCTTTTCTTCTCCCTTCTCCTACTTAACTCTTTTGAATGTTAAAACAATGTGCTTTGTTGTATCGAACTGCAAGTTGAAAAGCTTAAGCTTTCTAAAATCATCTGCTTCCTTCCATGAAAATAGTTATGTTTCCTCATGAGGGGTAAATATATTGGACCTAAACTAACCTTTAGCTGGTCCACTTCAGGATTTTGTCTTCTTTTTAAACCTTCTTATCAAGTGTGTTTTGTGGTACCTTAAATACAGAAGCTGCTTTGCTATAACCCATTCTTGCTTGTAGCACGATCAGATATATTTGACATGACCTTTTCAGACGAACTGTGCCCACTGGTTTTCCGCTTAATTGTGTTTTCTACCATTTTCTGCCAACATCAATCTACTTGCGAGTAGATGTTTACGTTCTGCAACTCTAATCGCAACTAATTATTGACAAATCTACACGTTAATTGATTCACCATCAGCAGAGTACACTTAATACTCCCTAATAAGAACGTAATATGCATTTGTTAAACTTATCAAATTCAAATTCAAAATTGGACAAAACTGATATTGCAAATAGTCAAAACTCAATTATGGTATCTTAGTGTCATGATGCAATTCCTTCTCTGCAGAGCGGTTCTGTTAATCATACATCATGCACATAATTTACTAAAAATGATTACGAACAGTTTCAGGTAGTAGTGTAGGTAGAAACTGCGTTCATTACCCGTGGCCTTTACTATATAATCTACTTGCGAATTTACAGCAGACGATTTGAGATTGTTGTTTCTGCTTAGATAGCTATAATAATTGAAGAATCGACTTATGCAACTATTTATACATCTGTTTTTGCTTTTTGTAGATTTATCGATTTACATCGTATAAGCAGGTTTCTACATGCATATGCATATAATTATGGCTTCAACTTATCAAAAATTAACAAAAGAGTGGCTTAGCTCTTTCCCTTAAGTAAACAGATTATAGAAGTAATTGATCATATTACGTTTATGAATGCTGATTATTATCTATACACGTTACTTTCTTTAATACAAGGATATTACAGACTATTTTTAGTTTCAGGTATTTTGATGATTTTTCTTTCCATATTAAACGGTTTTCTAGGTAATGCAACTCCGCAATAATGCCAATGAACAAGCAACTTCTAACTTTTTCTAAAGTAATTAATTTATTTATCTAATTAAATTTAAACTAATTTATATTTTGCAGGTTGTGTTATTAAATAGGTACGGGAGGGAAGTCGGGAAGTAATACAAATACCGGTGTCATGGCTTTACAAGTTGTAGGCCAATCGTAAATTGCGCTACGGTGTAGATGTCCTTGAATTTGTGTACGTCGTACGTGATTGATTGAAATTCTGTTTAGAGTTGGTGCACTCGTTGGAGGTAGCCAAGTGAAGTGGGTTAACATTTTATATTTTCTATCCAAGTAATTGTATTAAGTCCTTAAATACTATTTGTTATGCAAACCTCAATTGAAATGGGTTGTTTTTAAACCTAAATATAACTTTTAATGATATGGTATTTAGACTGTGACAAGTTTACCTACGCTAGTATTTGAAACTTGTCATTGTCCATGACTCTAACCTTTTAAACCATCAAATACTAATATCTACTAATGAACAGAGTGTTGAAATTTTAGCACTTTCGGAACATATCCTAGTTTATCTTTTATATATATATACAGATATACACCCCTGTATGTTTTTATTTAAATGCTGTCACAGTAACAGTTAATTTTTAGTTTAGTCAAATATAAATTTAGTTGACAAAAACTTTTACATTAAAAAGCTAAGTGTTTCATTAAAGGGTATAAATAGTTTGAACATCAACACAGAGCTCACATTGTTAAATACCTATACACTATATTAAATTATACAAGGTGTCCTACGTTTTCTCTATATCTTCATTTCTACTAGAACTTCAAAGAAATTCTGCACAACATCTATCTTGATTCACGAGATGTATATTGCTACGCACTTTAAGTCTGTTTCCAAAAATGGGGGAAAAGAAGAAACAGACAAAAATTGTTAAAATAAAATTTTGGATTAGATGGTGTAAAAACTCATTGACATTCTATTTGAAACAACCAAAATATCCATAGGTATATTTGAATATATTTTAACACTTAATGGCACCTTACAAACTAGAATTTGTCGAACAATGAACGTCTCCTTTTGCGTTTAATACAACATTTCAAATCGAACTTTCCAACTTATTTAGTTTCGGAGATACCTATATCATGAATGGTTTAAAAATCGAAATCGTCAATTCGGAAAATGTCAACTTAGGATTTAACTGTTCAACGAGAAATTTAAATATATAACAATGTACAGTGTCCGTTTAAAATATCCTATAGTAACAGTTAGCATCGAGTTTCGGTATAACGCAGAGAGTCTATCTTTGGAAATAATTTAAAATATATGTCACATTTCTTTAAATTTCTCGGAGAAATGAACCATGTAGGGTAAAGTCGGCTATATCGTACCACTTTTTAGAATTGAATTAAATTGAAAATTAAAAATGTCTTTGAATATTTAAAATATTTATGCATATAAATCACATACATAAAAACAATAAACAAAAAGAACATATTAAAAAAAAAATTTTTTTTAAAGACTACAAAAGGTACAATTTCTCTAACTAATTCCCTAAATGGTACCTAGCGGTGGGTAAATCGTACTTGTAGAAAACATTATTTGGTTTCGATATTTGATTACTGACAAAGCATCACGTAATCCTGTACAAGTTTCATGTGCTCAACGACTACACTTTTGATATCGTAGCATATTTTCCACTCCTCTTTCTTCACAAATGAAGCAGTACCAGTCATCTTGGTTGATCTCTACTTGCACATCTTCTACTGGAACAATGACTTCTGCTGCTTTAGATTTCTTAGCTTTGGACGATCCTACTATTACTTTAACATCTTTTTTTCCCAAATATCGCTTTACTTTTGCAGCTCTTCCTTGGCGTCTCTCTTGTTGAGTTTGAGCTCATTTTTGTATGGAGTGGCACTGAGAACAACAGCTGACTGGAATGATTTACGTTTTTCTGCGTTAGCACTTTCTTCTGGAAGCGGAAGAATATCTTGAACTGATACGTTCTGGCGTTTATCTGTTGGTTCCGAAGTAACATTATCTCTTTCAGCATGTGACTCTGGTTGAAAGTCGACCGTTTCTAGTGCCTGAACATCATCACCTTCTAATAAACATTCAGCAGCTACAAACTGGGCATCATTAAAAACCCACCTATTTAATGGCGATATTCTTGTCTCTTTAAAACCATTATAAATGATCGCTAAGGTTGTAGCTCTAGAATACGCTTCAGACAGCAGAGAGGTCATGTTGTATTGTGACAAAGCATTTACTGGATTAGTCCTTAACTATTTTGTAATGTTTGTGTAAAGTAGGTTTTCATTGGTTTAAAAAAACTAACGTCTAAAGGTTGCAGACGATGGGTTGTATGACCTGGCAGTTGTAGTAGAACAATTCCGTTTTCTCTTACTAGTAGTAAAGCCTCTAAGTTTTTAGAGTGTGTGGTGTGTCTATCTAACAATAACAATACTTTGTTTTCTTTGGAGCACTTCACGTTATTAATAGTGTTTTAGCCACTCTACAAAAAGATCAGTGTTTATGTAGCTTGTGTCACAGATACTCACTATTGCTTCTGGTGGTGCACCTACATTTAATTCATTCGCCATACGTTTACGTTTTAAAATAATTATGGGAGGTACACAACCACCTGCAGCATTTACACAACAAACAACGGTAGTGTTGACACCTCGTTCTCCACTAGAAAAACTCCCTACTTGATTTTTCGTTCTTCTGGTAACAATTTTCTGATTTCTTTACAGTGGAAAACCCGCTTTCCTCAACATTATAAATGCTTAATGCTTTGAAGTCATGTTCATCAACGACGCTTTCAAGAATATCAAAAAATTAGTAAACATTTTTTTTGTTAAATCCAGCTCTAGCTAATGAAGCCTTCTCTGGTTGTTGTAATGAAAGATTGGGTGGCGTTCCATAAATTTATAGTACCATGCTTTGCCGACCATAACTTTTTCTGCATTAATAAATTATTAGGTATTTGATTTCGGTTTGCTAGTTGAAAAGCAAGACGACGAATGTCATTTATAGTCAGACCAAAAAGTCTTAAAATTCAGAATGTGCTTTTTCAGTTCTTCTTCGCTTTCAGGGGAAAATACAGGCAAACGATCATGGTGTTGTATTTCATTGTAAGCATTGACCAATACAAAAAATGTAATGTGACAATACGAAAAAGCATATGACAAGACGCTTCTTGGAAGCTAGATTAGTACACCTGCAAAAACAAGGTTTTGTCTAAAATGTGGTGGCTTGACTAAGCTGGTGCTCATCACCACGTCGCACACTGTAGGTGACTACTTAAATATAAATCCAAATCCTTATTTACAATACTTCATACTTATAAATTTCTAAGAAGAACTTAACAAAATCTTCGGTTATTTTTTTATAGAAGTTCATCCAAACACTAAAATCTATATATTCTCTATGTTTACAGTGTCCGCCTTTAAGTTGGAACCATATGGCAATTTTTTTTTTATTGTAGTTCAAAAAAAAACTTTAGGGGGCAATCACTTCTGCTTCTGAAATAACTTAAAATGCGCCAAGTCAAAGTTGACAGGTAACATTTGTCAATTGTCAAATTCGTAATTTTGGAAAAAAATGTCCTAAAAATGGGTCAATTTGTTAAAATTTCGAAAAATGTTACTAGGAAATTATGATGCTAATCACATTTTATGCCCATGTGCCGATTTTGAGAGAGAAATTTTGATGTTCAATAAATTTCATATTTCATTTTAAGTTATTTTAGAAGCAGAAGTGATTCCCCCAAAGTTTTTTTTAACTACAATAATAAAAAAAATTGCCATATGGTTTCAACTTTATGGCGAACACTGTATAATTAATAACATTTTTTTTTGTTTTTTTTTCTATATATATAGTAGGTACTATTATAGTATATCTTAGTTTCAGGTATTTTCAGTTTGATAATTTCTTCAAACATGACTCATTACAAAAAGTAAGCATTATCTTATTCATCTTAGATTTTTATGAACATATACTTAGCATTTGGTAGTAACTAATGCATCTCTTATGTCCGCAAGGCTGCTGGAAATTGATTCTAACTGAGGTAAGTAACGTGTTGTTAAAATTCTTGTTTTAAATATATCTATATTTTGCAGGCTAACGTTTGGAATAGAGGTCCATGTGTACGAATATCTTTCAAAATGAGATGAGTTGAAGAATTAAACGGTAAAATGGTTATTTGATGCCTATTATTTAAGCTTGAAATAGTTTCACTGGTATGACGCTTCTTTGCTTTTCGTTGTCCTTATAAATCGTTGGCCAATCATGTATCGTTGCACGACGGTGATATTCATGAATGACGTTGTGTTTTCTGATTGGTTGGAAGTTGATTATAGACGTGGTGGGGATAGATTATGAAAGTTCCACAATATTCAGTTTTCAGTAACGTATTCAATTATTTTCCAGTAATCCACATTTGATATTTTCTTTATAATTTCTATGTTCAATTTTTCTCCGATGTGGAATACGATTTTTTTTATTTTTAGTTTCTTATTGTTTTTTGATATTTGAACAGTCGTGAAATAATTTTGCATTTTATTTTAAAACAACTGACCGACATTTTCGGTTTGCCATTAACACAGTATATCATTAAACATAACTGTTTAAAAAATACAAATTAATATATTATTAACTAATTAGATTAAACTAAATTAAAGAGAATTAATCAATTTTAAGTCTCTGACTGTATCAATGACGACGCAATAGGTATCTATTTTTTTCAAACTTTTAGGCCATACTAATTTTCTTACAAAAATCAATGAAAAATTTAGTAAGCATCCCGCTTGATCCACATTAAGCCAATTACATCTATTTTCTTAACACAAAATTTTGATTTGTAGTAATTTTTAGTGGGGTCATAAATATTTTGTTTTTCTTTATTCACTTCCATAGACTGATTTTGAGAATATTCGAATCTGATAGTAAGATCAAAAATGAACCCTTGATCTTTTGATGCGATAATACCAATTCTTCTTGTACTAATATTACAACTGTCACATTTAATTGTTGATACGTATCAAATACAGCGAAATACAAAAGATAATATGAAAGACGTGCGTCTCAACTTCTTTTTGTGACACTTGTTTTTCAATGTACCTACTACTATTTTGTGTAGGTGGACTAGGGGGACACAAGTTCCCTCCGCCCTTATCTCCCTGCGATAGCGCTTTTCTCTAAGATGTGCCCCCTCAACCATAAAAAAACTCGACACGCCACTGCTATTTTAGACATATTGTAGATATTTAAATTATTATCTAATTATTATTATACAGTGAGCTCGTAAATGTTGTAATAAATTTATTTAAAATTCAGGCAACTTTTCTTTGGTACAAACACTCGGAGAGTTCGATCTTTAATTTTAATTACGCGTTTTTTAAGATTTTTTAATCACATTTTTGAATTCCACGCAAAATTCTGATCACAACTTCATCTATCCTCAACCTACATCTAAATTAAACTGTTTTGTCAATAGGATTTATAAAAAAAAACATAAATTAATACATTGACCAGACCATACGATTTCGGATTCGGCACGTCCGAGCGTTTGTCTCAAAAAAAGCTGCCTGAATTTTAAATGAATTTATTCCAACCTTTACGTGCTCACTGTATAAATAAAATAAAATTGATGTTTGAACTCCTACTTTCATAAAAATATAGGTAAAAGTACTTCAGACAGACACTCTCGAATAGTCAACATGAATATCTAGGTAATAATTAATCTACCTCGCCAATGGAAATTCGGCCAAAATTTTTTTCACCCTTTTTTAGACCGGCGCGAAAAAAAATATAGCTAGGAGAAAGGCATTTTTATTTTCTGCGTTTTTTTAACATACCGAAACGAATACTTTTTTACCGCCATCTTATACTGTGAAACATTCCCTTTCGTATTTTTGATCTCTAACTTTAAATTGCTACTCTTCAAAAACTATACCCATAAATAAGAGGTAAGATTGGCAGGGCTTAGAGCAAGATGAGGTACTTATAGTATTTCATTTATACTAGATTATTATCACTATCACTATTTTTTTCCGTTTAAGTTAATAAAGTTTTTGTTAACGTTCCTCCTTGTCTCTTTATTTTCTCTCTTTTCAGTTGACTCTTGAAGCTTCAAGTTTGTATGGAGTACTTGTTACTATAACAGCCTTTCCTTTTCTGTGATTTGGGTTCCTAATGTTCTTTCGTCCAACGTAGGAGACATGCTTGATCCGGTTTGGGGAAGGTATCTTCTTGGGTCCTATTAGAATCAGGTTGTTTATCTTCCCAATAAGAACTCTGACAGATGAGTAGTCTTTTTCCACTGCTAATTGTGTATTTCCAACTTTAATTCCAGATTTATTTCCGCAGGTGTTAGTTTGAGGAGTTACCCAGAGACCTGTCTGTTGTTGCTGAAGGAGTAAAAGCGGTTTCTGGGAATATATTTGGATTTATTGCCCAAATACCTGTACTTTTAAACCTTTTAGTTTTGGTGTTCATAATGGCATCCCTCAAAAAATGCTTTCGGCTATTTGAGTGATTGAAACGGTTCTTTTGGGGTTGGATCTAAGTAAGTTTGTTACTTTTTGGTCGTAATACAGGCTTAAAGACTTAATAAAATCTACATCTAGAAGCTAAAGACGATGCGCACAATGTGGTGAAAAACACAGTATTACCACGCTGTTAGCACGAGCCTGTTAATTATACTGAAACTTTGAACATGTGTTGAGGGGCCATCTAACAACAGTAGAACAGAGCGCTCTGTTGTTGCACTGGACAACTGGATAAACTTCTCAAACTTTTCTCATACATCGCTTTTTGCTTCTATCCCGCGACAGGATATTTCTCCCATATACCAGGTACGTTTTCTTTGGTAAAAGCCATTGTTTTAGCTATTGAAGTTGGTTCTGAAAAGGTACGATTTCTTCTCAAAAATCCAAGAACCCAGTCCTTACCCGCAAATTATTTTGTTTGATTAAAGGAATGTTTCTTATTATTTCTCTCAAGTGATTGGCAAACCAATTGCTTTCAATTATTTGTGTTCAGACTAAAGAACCGATTTTTAATATTTTAATATAGTTAACTAGTGGTTCTTCATTGCTAGTTGAAAAATGGTCGTAATAGGTTCTAGTTTTTCTTAACAGAATACGGTTCTGTGTTCTCAACGTTATTGTGTAATTTACCTATACTTTGTTACCTCCTGGGTTGTCCAAGAAATTTCTAATTGTCTTGCTGCTCTCTTAGACCCGAATCTACCATTGACAACATTCATAACCGCTTGCATCATTGCTTTATCATTCCAGCTTTCTCGATCTGGTTTTCTCTGATACTTGCGTACCATTTTCTGAAAAAGAAATTGGCTTCTTCACTTGCCCCAAGCCTATTACACCATCTTGCCCGACATAGCATTTTTAGGTAGATACATTGGAACTGACGAAAGATCAAATCATTGCTTTTTTTGCATCGTACAAAACCGTTGGCGAATTTTTCACTTGAATTCGGTTCGAGTCATCTCGATGCTTCATATTGCTCTCTACCTGATCTTGACCCACCTGGTTTGATATTTTTATACCTCTTAATGAAAGTCTCATGAAAATTGAATCATCTTTTATATAGATGTACCCTAACAAAGAAAATTTTTAACATTTTATCTAACATACAAAAAAAGTTACTTAAGATGTTTTCTTTCTAATAAAAGTTGTTGGTAATATAATTGCACACATTGCGCTGTTCTCATGTGCTCTTTATTAATATACCTATTTGCCTTTATTTAACCATTTCTCTAAGAATTATAATTACACAAATTACACAAAGAAAGTTAAGGGAAAACGCAAGTATCGGTTTAGCGCGAACTTTGTCTACCCTCTTATACATTTACTTTATCGTTGCAAACTTTCTATAGGTATGCGTTTACATCTTTGTTTAGTATCAGTAAGATGCGCGAAACCCTTGTTTTACCCTTTGTTTAAGTCTATAAAAAGTATTTTTGAAAAATATAGTTTGTGTCTAAAATTATGCACATGTGGAAACAGTGATACATAACCATATTTTGTAGTCGAGTAGTCTTATATCTTATGTCTCGGTGAAAAACTAAAAATTGTTTATAATTTGTCATATTATGGCACGATTTTCATTACAGCGCCATGACAACCCATGACAACAGCCAAGATAGAACGCAAACTAAGCAAATTTGTACTATGCTGCATTAATATAAAATGTACAGTTTGAATTTCCGGTACCTAATTATTAGTCCACAACTTGAGCTTTTGACAATCGATTCACTTGTAGAAATACTGCAGGTACCATCCTTGTTTTCGGGCATTCTTTTTTTATTTTCTAACGAATCGGCCACATATCCCTCTGCACTGCGTCACTTTTCCAATCGCTGTGTCATTAAGCACCCTAAATATCGGCACCACTGTCTGCCAGAATTGTTGCAGAGATCCTTTGGAATACAATCAATTCATTATTAATTAAAAATAGTAAACGGTCTTGGCCGATGTGTTTTGGTATCTTTAACATGAACAATTAAAACGGAGCCTTCTAACATCGTTACTACTACCTTTTAAACTATCAAATACTTACCTATATACTAAGGAACAGAGCACACACAATATTAATTTATACAGGGTGTCGTACGCTAGCATGTGTTCTCTGTAACTTCATTTCCGCTAGAAATTTAAAGGTACATTCTACACAATATGTATTTAGAATCACGCATTTTAAATTTGTTACCAAAAGTAGATGAAAAAAATTGTTAATATAAAATTTTGCATTAGATGGTGTAAAACTTCACTGACATTCCCATTTGAAAAAACCAAAATATCCATAGGTATTTGAATATTCAACTTTTATGGCACCTTTACAAACTAAAATTTGTGGCACATTGAACGTCTCTTTATGCGTTTAATACAAATGACAACTTTCCATCTTATTAGTTTCGGAGATACCTGATATGAATTCGGTTCAAAATAGTCAAATTTTGTGAAAAATGTCAAATTACGCCTAAATGGTTTATCTTAACAATATGCCTACAGGGTGTTCGTTTAAAATACCCTAGTTACAGCATTGGTAACAGTCGTCAATTTCGGCAGGAAGTATGCCGTCTTTGGAAATAAATTAAAAATATATCTGTCATGAAACTAGAAGCAAGGCTAATGTTATGCAGAACATTTCTTTGAATTTCTTGGGGAAATGAACTCTGTATAGTTTTCTTTCTTTTATATCTTGGATAATTTTTTTTGTAACAGTTCATACAGATTACACTAACCATTAAGTATTATTCTCTTGTTATAAAATGTGTAAAATGTTTTTATCTATAAAGTAGGTACCTACTATTATATGTAGTATATTTTAGTTTCAGGTATTTTGTGTTTAATAATTTCTACTATAGTCTGTACAGAAACGAAGCGAAGTAATAAATCAACATGTTTAACAGATTCCAATGGCGTACCGATGTATTGATACTTTTTTGAAAAGAGGGTAAAAATGTAGAAGATGTGTAACCTTTCATCATTAATTAATTATTGTTTGTTCTTGCTATATTTTATTATGCCTTAAATTTTCAAACTCAAATGGTTTCTAACAAACGATGTGTTTTATAATTACAATGATATGTTTAAAATTACTTTCAATAAAATACAATAACACGCAATCGTAATTTTTTTTTGTCAGCAAAACCCATGTACACGCCTATGATCTTTAGTTTAGACCTCAAAAACAGGCACGTCCCATTGTTAACGGATTAGGAGCTATTCATAAATAACTTACGTTGTAACACTATAGTATGGAAGCGGTATATCCTAAAACTAGTTTTAAAATCTTTTATGTATTTCATACAAAATCGTGTACCGCTTATATGTAAAATAAATGAACTATATTAATTCATTACTTCGCTTCGTTTCTGGACAGTCTTTAACATGTCTTCATGATTTTAAAAGACTCATTACTAAAAGTAAGCATTATCTTGTTCATCTTATGTTTTTTGAACATACCTCTTTCTTTTTTAGTTTTCGGCAGTACCTAATTAATGCATTTCCCGAAAGCCTGATAGAAATCAATAAGTTCCAACTAAGGTAAGTAACGTGTTACTAATATTCTTGTTTTAAATAAATTTATATTTTGCAGACTTTTGTTTGGATTAGAGAAATATGGGAAAGAATATATTTCAAAATAAGATTGGTTGAAGAATTATACGGTAAGATGTTTATTTCATGTCAATTATTCAAGCTTGAAATCGTTTCATTCCTATGAAGCTTCGTATTTTTTCGTTTTCTTTATAAGTCGTTGTTGGCCAATCCGGTAACGTTGTACGTCGTGATATTTATGAATCCCGTTGTGTTGTGTGATTGGTTGGAAGTTGATTATAGACGTGGTGGGGATAGATTATGAAAGTTCCACCAATTTATTTTCCAGTATTCCACGTTTGATATTTACTTTATATTTTGTATCTTTAATTTTTCTCCGATATGGAATACGATTTTGTCTTATTTTAATTTCAAATTGTTTTAGATATTGGACCAATTATTAAATATTTTTTTTCTATTTTGCAATTTTTACAGCTTTGTTTTCGTATTGTAGACGGCAGTACTGTTTTCGGGAACATATAAATTTTACATTTTTTAACATCTTATCTTTGATATACGTATGCAGCAAAATAGAAAAAGTTAAACGACCATCCAACAACAGTACAACAAGGCGCTCTGTTGTCGTACCTACTGGAGAACTGGATAAACTTTCAAACCATTTCTCAAAAATCTCTTTTTGCATCCATCCCGTAACATGATTCCTCCCATATACCAGAGAAGCAGTTGTTGAATAGTTCAGGCTTGATTCTTTGTCTAGGGTGAGGCATGTACATACCAAACGCACTCATGCTCTACTCATACTCTACTGAGACAGTTTTGCCTATTGTTAGATGATAACCAGCCAACCAGTTTCTTTGCTAGTAGCTAATATTTTAGAAATAATTTTTGCCACTGTTGATATTCGACTTTCATTGCTGTTGTAATCCTATCTGCTGTATTATTTTATATTTTTTCATAAACCTACTTCGCCAAGTTTGCCCATTGTTCTAGCTATTGAAGTTGGTTCTGGCGTTATCATTGATAGGGTATGATTTCTTTTAAAAAATTCAAGAACCTAGTGCTTACCCGCATCTTGTTTTGTTTGATTAAAGCAATGTTTCTTATTAGTATTTCTCTCAGGTAATTGCTAAGCCAATCGCTTTAAATCGTTTGTGTTCAAACCAAAAAACCGTTTTTTAATAGTTTTAATGTAGGTAATATAGTAAAGTAGCGGTTCTTCCTCGTTAGTTCAAAAAACGGTCCCAATAAGTTCTAGCTTTTCTTTAACAGAATACGGTTCAGTGTTCTCAACGTCATTGTGTAACTTATACTTTTTTACCTGGCGCTCAAGCGTTGTCTAAGGAATTTCTAATTGTTTTGCTGCTCTCTTACACCACAATATACAACCTTCAACATGGTTTTATCATTCCAGCTTTGCCGAACAGTTTTTCTCTGATACTTGGGCACCATTTTCAGAAAAGAAATTTATTTCATCTTGCCCCAAGCCTATTACACCGTCTTGTCTCGCACATAGCATGTTTAGGTTACATATTACTGTTAAAAACATTCCATCTTGCCCTCTACCCGGTTTGCCCCACCTTCTCCTATAGTAATTCAGATTACATGTCGTCTGAAATTTTTGTACCTCATGATGAAAGTCTCTTCAAAATCGAATCACTTTTTCTAGAGATTTTTCCTAACCATTGATTATCCCTAACAAAGAAACATAAAGTATACCGTACATTTCTTTTTTAAAAAACTACTTGCTCACGAATGTCTGTCGACTCAGGCATTTCTGAGATTAGTCCGGATAAAGAAACACATAGACAGCATAGCATACAAATCAAATTATATTATAGTGAATTCACCAATAAAATTCTTATAAAAATATTCTCAATTTACAAGATTAGTCAGGACAATTTCTTTTTGTTTTTAGTGGGTATTTTTCAAATAGCTATTATTTATTCACAGCCTGGCGATCCGTACGGAGTTTTTTTATTAAGAGCTTAATTCGAAGTTTTACGTTGGTTGTAATCTAAATCTAAATAGACAATAAAGTAAGTATACCTACTTACCTAAACCACAACACTTTTCATGCATGTAAAATAGTTACCTACTTATAGACGTTTTATTTCTAATAAAAGTTGTTTGTAATATAATTCCACACAACTTCTGTTTAAACAACCGAGTTGCGCTCATCTCACATGCCCTTTATTTAATCATTTCTTTAACAATAATAATTACACAAAGATAGTTATGGAAAAACGCAAGTATCAGTTTTATATGTTTTATATCGTTGCAAACTTTCTACAGGTAGGTATGCGTTTACAGCTTTGTTTAGTATCGGTAAGATACTAGAAACGCTTGTTTTACCATCCTGCTTAAGTCTATAAAAAGTAATTTTGAAAAAAAAATAGTTTGTCTAAAAATTTGTGGAAGCAGTGATTCATAACTATATTTTAAATATAAGGGCTGTTAGATTTACATAGTCTCATAAAATCTGCCAACACTTTGTGTGTATTGAACCCTATAAAATGTAAATATGCCATCTTGTCTTTTCTTTTCTCATAGCGATTGAAATTCTGTCAATCTCTTTCCTTTTTTGTGCCCGTTCTTCAACACATGTGTTAATGAACATTTTTTATAGTAGACACAACGAAATCAATTTTTCGCTTTTTTTAGAATTTAATTTGGATTACTAAGAACATATTCCTATTAACATCTAGGTTTTTGACAACACAGTAGGTCGTCGAGTGTTATATTTAGGTATTAACATTGGTATTAAGTAACTATTATTCTAGTTACGACATTATTTTAAAAATATACGGACAAATTTTATCCACTATAAATATACACGAAATGTCTACGTTTTTAGTACTTATCTATATGTACTACGAACTTTTTTGCTTTCTTTTTTCGCGGTGTTCGTCACAATTGTTTAAATTAGTACCTATAGACAAAATGCTCCATTATTGTTTTTGAAACCATAATCGGAATTAAACAAAAATCTCAAACACAGCTACTTCGCATTGGACCCTTTTGTAAAATCGCGAACATTTAATTTAATGTGGTATTTAGTTTTCGGCTTGAAACGTGACTTCTTTTGTGATTTATTATTGTTTAGTTTATTATATCGGAAAATCTTCTTTTGACTGAGAACATAAATTAATTGCAAAAATATAGGTAGGTACTGTTTACTGGGACCAGTTTTATATGTTTAAAACATTTTGTTATTCTAAATTAATTTTGAAGATTTTACTTTAATACGTTCCTGACCCCAAACAATTAGTATGGTAGCGCTTACATCGGACAAGCCTACTACGTATTCTGCGTGGGCGACTCCCGATCGTTCGCTTTTTAAAAGTTCGATTCCCAGAGGTTCGCCAAATTTTGTTCGCTTCCCGATTGTTCGGAAACCTGTTTTTTGACTAAGTTAGGACCTAAACTAACTCATGACATTTTTAACAAAGCTAGAAAACAACGTCGAGTTACTTTGTTTTTTTTGTCCAGGATTCAATTTCTTCTAGTATTA